>CAAKHF010007662.1:0-13469 GCA_901007745.1 Hippocampus kuda
TGGGGGGGGGGGGGATTAGTTGTGCACATGAATGAATGTATTTACATTTCAGTGACTGCGTCCCCCACGCCACAGAACTTCGCCAGTTCATCGATGCCTTCTTCTTTGATGACTGTGCTGTCCACGTCAAAACAGACAGCTTCTGCTCTTCTAAAAAGTTCTTTCGTCTGTGACATTGTGGACACTGCAATACTGTGAACAGAACTACAGTAAAGCCAATATTAGTGGAATAAACAAGAAAAATAACGAACATTCCAGTAGGGCTCTCTGTGATCAGTTTTAGTAATTAAAAAAAGAAAAGGACATAATAATTACATAAACGATGCGTCAACATTTGACGTTAGTCTGAAACTATTAGTATTAACCTGTATTTGTACTGCACATGAGTATTTATTTTTCAGATGACTTTTTCACTGTTATTTCCCCACACATAGGTTTACTTTCTATTCTACTTTTTCAATACGGGCTTGCTGCATTAGACGGCAGAAGGTAAAATAGCCAGTTTGGGGCCTTAGAAGGCAGATAAAATCAGGGAGGCCTGCAGCAGTGAAATGGAGCAACATGAACCAGGGAACAGATGTGGAGAAGCTTTTCGCCATCCACTGCCTTATTTTATAAGTTAATAAAAGAGGGAAATTATTTTGTCTGAGGATGTTTTTTTTTCATCGTGCAAAGTGAATAAAATGGGTATTGTACATAATTGACAATAAAATTCAATTGTACCTTTGCAATTAAGCACGCCAGAGCTTGTCCTTTATTTATTTTAGTTGGAGCAGTACGTCTTCTTTTTTTATTTGAGAACTTTTACATCTATTTAAGTGCAAGTCCTCAGCTTAAGTACACGTGACGTCTAATGTACAACATCCTTATGATAATACATGTCGCGCATCCAGTGAAGCGGCAAAAAAAAACAAAAAAACGGCTCTAATCTTAACGTGTGAGTGCCAACAAACGTTGCATAATGCGGCCAGCCTAAACAAAACATATGAAGGGGCCATGGTGGACATCATCTGCCACTGTTGCGTCACCCCCTCACTCACCATGTTCATAATAATTTGTTGCAACGCTAAAGTACACAACTAAATAGAATAATGCAACGTAGCAGACAATCTGATGCCAAAACAGTGCACCGCCATACATCTCTGAAGAACCGCTGACATTTGATAAAATTAAACCGGTTACGTTCACCCCAATACATCCTGTTTTCGCCGTGCAGTCAGTTGACACCGGCTGTTAAAAGATACAGTTTATGTGAAACGAATAACAGGACAAGGATGACGTACAGGAAATGGAAAATCAACTGAAAGAACAAACCGTTCTATACAGCAACGATGCAAGTGGTCAGGAGACAGTTTCAGGAAGAGCCGCACAACTCCGCACAGAAGCATCAGTTAGTGAAAATTGCAGAAGAAGAGCGGAGCTGCGAGTTGCACCAATCAGAGCGAAGCCGGTGATGGACCGCCTACTCTCATATGATCGCGCGTCAGGACGTATGACCAATCAGGGCTCTGATATAAATGATCCCGCCCATACATCAGAACTGACTGTCTGACTCGGCAATTCCAAACTAGTCGAAGTACAGGAAAAGCTACCACGAAGGCACTGCGCAAAGAGACATTGGTCAATAAAAGCGGATGTTTGAGGTTTTTATTACGTTGCCATTTGAGGAATTGAGGCGTGAGTAAAATTGTGTATTTCTCACAGAAAAATGTGACGTCAACTGTTGGCTGTAGGTTCTAAATTGCCTTAAATTTAGCTTTAGCTTGTTAGCATTTCTATCGTCCGGCACTTTGAATCTCAACTGGGCCTCTCGTTCACGTGAAGCCGTACTACAGCAAATAAATAACGGAATTATCTTCTTTTGGACAATTATGATATATGGAATGTTAATAATGTAAATGCTGTACATTAAGATGTCGATTTTTTTGATACAACTGGTAATCATTGCCGACAGGCACGTGTCTGAATGCATGGCCGAATTCTGATTTACTCTTGAAGTGGTAAATTTAGTCAGACATCATGCGAAATAACAGTTTTCACAGAGACTTTACAATGAAAGAGCAACTGGGTGGCTCATTCTGCTGTCAGTGATTTACACTTCATTTTACTAGTAAACATTTGCAGTATGAGTGAATAATTACAGAATTTCTTACCGTTATCCTTACCATGCTTTTCTTCTCGTTCTCCCCCAGACGTCAGCCATATTGATTGGTGGGCCGAAGACCACGCCATGCAAACATTTCCGCTTTTGGACCACAAGATGAGGTGTGCTATCACAATCCAATATAAATACACCTAATAAATGACAGATAGGGAGTTAATTTCAACAATTGAGATTCAGACTCTTATGTGGCATTATTATTCATAATGGAAGACATTGACAGCATGGCAGAATTCTGTTCCAGCTCTGTGGTGGACACAGTCAGACACCATGCAAGAGTATTTCTTCGTTTCTTTTAACTATGGGTGAATTGTTTTCAGCTTCATCCAGCAATATAGAAATGAGTACACTGATAATCTTGTGACTATAATATTCGGCATATCCAGTGGCTTTGTGAATGGTACTACAGTTGAACCAATAGCAAACTTGGAATATCTTTTATGTGTGTTTTTTTTTTCTTTCAACAGGGCTTCAGCATGATTATGATCTAGCGGGCTAAGTCATACTAGATGGTGTTGTGTGGATTCAGGCAGACTTTCTAATTTCCATCCATGAGGTGCCATTGCAACAGGAGGATGCTGAAGGAGTAATTATGGGTGATGACTTGCAAAGGGGTACAACAATAAATATTGAAAACAAAGTTTAACACTGACTGTTATTGTGTTTTTTTATTTCCATAAACAGAAAAGGCTACACTTCAAACATTTTCACGTGATAAAACATCCAAATTATATTATGTCATGCGTCACGAAATCCACATAATACAAATTGACGAGTTGATGAGGTCTGGCTCAGATCATAAAGATGCACTGTGAACATTTGTTTTTTTTTAACTTCCAATACGTTTATCATATTCTTGGCTCTCCAGCTGTTTATTACCAGATATGCTGCACTGGCTCATCTGCCTCTGCCGCTATGGACAGCAGGATGGCCTTGGGAGTGTTCTCGAAAAGTGCCGCTCTGTTCTGCGTCTGGCCCTTCTTGACCCAGTGGCCGTAGATCTTGAAGGCACACGCGTCAATGAGCTTGCGAATGGGCTTGACCGCGTACGGGTCACTTTTGATCACCTCCTTGGTGACAGGTTTGACTCTGCGGTAGCTGCAGTAGATGCGCATGGTGGCGAGTACTGTGAGGCAGATGACCTGGTGGAAAAGTAGCATTCTTTAAGGTACTAGTGTTGTACATTGGTTTTGAGGTAGCACAAACACTTGAACATTTAAATTAAGCGCCACTTACGATATGTCATTTGATTAAACTTAATGGTAATGCACTCTTCTCTCCTCAAATTCAGCTAAAAAAGTCAGACGATGAAACCGCTATTTCATCGTGCTCCCTACACTCACTATGTCATTAAAAAAATAAAATTGGTTAAAAAAAGAATTGTAAATACTACATTGAGGAGTTTTATTTGATCGATCCACCCATTTGATTGGAGGTTAAGTTCCCCTATGGTGCCGCTGCTAGTAGAGAAAGTATATTCGTTCATTAGCGGTCGACGTGTAAATCAATCACAGTGGACTATTTAGATGACAGGGTGTACTGGTGCTCTTACTAAAAAGTGTTGGTCGAACATTTAAGAGTTTGTTTCTTTCCACGTTTGATGTCCTTAAGTCACATACTTTCAGCTCGTAAGACCTCACCTTGAATTTTCTGTACGGGCTAAATTGTCGAACTTCGTCTACCACATACTGGGAGAAGAACGGATGATTGAGCACGTCGACGGCTGTGTAACGCTGCTTCGGGTCCACTACGAGCATCCGAGAGATCTGAAAAAACACTCAAATGAGTACCAGTATATTTTACTGTCAGGCAATTTATATGGAACACATGAGGTAAACCACTGAGAACGTCAATTAAAGTGGCTGACCAAATCTTTGACCGTGTCAGAGCGGTCGTCCCATTCAGGGGATGAGAAGCTGTAATCCCCGGCCAAGATCATACGCAGCATTAGCATCTGTTTCCTGTGCCAGAAGGGTGGAGAGCCAGCCAGCAGTGTGTACATGATCACACCCGCACTCCATCTGCATAGAGGGCAAGCACCGTGGCAGAATTCATTTAGGATAGCAGGAGCTTTCATATCACTTTCGTGAGTGAGTGAATTCGACTTCTTGGAAGGGATTGAGAGAAGTACAGCAAGGACGTTTTAAGTCCACAAGCACAGCCATCAGACAATGTCCGTAAATGCACTTCTTATAATCATTTTTACTGTTTTGATCCCCCCCCCCCTCACATGTCAACAGCCGTTCCATATCCGCGGTGGCCAGAGTCCATGGAGCACTGGATGATCTCAGGAGCGAGATATACAGGAGTCCCACACACCTCTGCAGGAAAGACAAACATTTTAGCATCAAACAAGTTTGGCTTCAGGCAACAAGCGTCTCTTTACAGGCTGTCAAATAGTGTTCAAGGTGCTAATTAGTTCATCATTGATCGTCATAATGACCATATCTGATATCTGGTGTGTAAAAATATCCTCAATAAATGGGCATTTAGAGACAGGGCCTGACTTAAAGTGAGCAATTATTTCCGATTGCTTTTGAAATTGCATATGTTCTGAGAAACTGTTGTCAAGCAAAGAATTGGGACATTTTATACACACAACATATCAATCCCCATATACTGTGCAAATGATTATTATTTCAATGCAAATTTCGGGCTGTGGGCACAGCCAGGGTGACCTCATACATAGCAGCATCAATGCTTGTCTTTTCTCCATGATCTTTCCTTTGATTGATTCACTGAATCTATCGATTTCAATCATGCAACCTCAACAAGTTATTTCTTCATTATGTAACAATTTCATGTTGAAGCAAATCACTATTTGACCTCTTTGCTCAATGGCAGATAGACTTGAGTATCTTGTTGCATCGCAACCTTTGTAACTTAAGGATGCGCAACCAGACTCCACTCTGATTTCAAACAGCTGCTGGAACATTTGGAGAAGTTGTGACATTTCTTTCTTTGACAGTGCAAACATGCTCAATTAAAAAAGCCTGCTCGCTTCGTGTTTTGCTGTCAGTCAACACGATATAATGATATCATAATACACCAGCGACATATCTCGGCAGCTGTAGATGACAGACAACTATGGCTACGATGTGTCGAACAGGCCCCCCTGGCGGGGGGTACTCTGATCGTGTTTATGAGTTGAGCTCTAACCTTTAAGCGTCTGTCCCGATTGCATTTGCACGGCGAAGCCAAAGTCTGTGAGTTTGATGTTCATCTGGTCATCCAAAAGGATGTTTTCAGGCTTGAGATCTCGATGGACTATGTTGTGGTCGTGGAGAAAGTGAACCACATCCAGCAGTGCGCGCATGATGTTCCTACAACCGATACATCAAGCACTCATGAAGGCTTGTTGTGGCTGAGGTATGACAGTAAGCTGGTTTTGGGAGAAGTCAAAATTTGCTCAGTGACCTTGTTTCCTTCTCACTCAGGGTTACTTTCTCGGTGAGGTAGTCAAAAAGTTCACCCTTTCTCATCCTGAATTGAAGAGGACAAGTAATAAAACAAGAATAGGTTAACATTCTTGGAAGCAAATTAAGCTCAGGACAGTTATGAATGAGGTTGAAAGTGCAGAGTTCCTGCTCGTCCTTACTTACAGGTCGAAAACCAGGAAGAAGAATACGTTGGATTCATAGCAATCTTTTAGCTGTACTGCAGGGAAAAATACGTCAAACAATTTGTGCAATTGCCATTGATACTCGCATAGCAAATGGCAAAATGTGTCATGGTTGACCACTGAAAGTGGGTTGGTCATACAACAACCAAAGACATGAGGGAAAGTACATTCTAGGTGTATTCACAATGGACTTACTAATATTTTCCTGTCCACAGACTTTCTTGAGGATATCAATCTCCTTCACTGTAGAGTCCCTGATCTCCTCGATCTCCTGCGGGGTCATCTTGTCCGAGGGGGTGATGTCTATAATCTTTACGGCATACTCCTGAGATGTGCGTTTGTCCACGCAGCGACGCACGACGCTGCTCACTCCCCTGAGGAAAAAAAAAAACAAAAACACTTTGGATGTCCAATCACTGGACAGTACTGACAGTATGCCGACTTCTGACAATAATAATACTACTACTACTATCCATCCATCCATTTTAGAATGCGCTTAACCATGCATGTTTTTGAAATGTGGGAGGAAACCGGAGTACCTGGAGAAAACCCACGCAGGCACGGGGAGAACATGTAAATTCCACACAGGAAAGTTGGAGCTGGAATCGAACCCTGCACCGCTGCAGACTGAGTGCAGTGTGTAACTATTATTTTACCCCAATGCAAATTAAAAACAAAAACCGTGACATTATCTAAGCTCCAAATCCATAAAGCCGCTTTGAACAGAGAAACAAAACACGCAAGACACACGCATACCTCACCAACAATGTTGCTTATATAAGGGGGGCACTAACCGAGAAATGGAGGGGAATGACAATTAGTGCTCTCATTCTCTGCGCACATGCCTCAAGGGATGTATGGAACACCATCGAGATAGATGTGGGAGGACAGACATCTCAGTAGATTTACAAAAGTTTATTAAAACAACGCAAAGCCATTCCGTAATCACAATTATCTCAAATTAAAGTGCTTTCAGTATGTCACATGCTTTATAAACATACCTTCCCAGTATCTCCTTGGGCTCGTATTTGTCGTAGAATTCCTGGGCGCCCACCCAGTCGGGGATCTCCTCCTCTTTGGTCATGATGAAGTGATCAAAACAACAGGACGGCTCTACGCATCCACGCGACAGTCTACAGAGAGAAACTAGAGGCAACGAAGTTAAAGTTTAGCACATAGTTTAAACGTTCAGACTTGGTTTTCCAGTAATCGTCCGTTTACAACAGTTAATGCCCATACGGCCGCGACGTAAACCGAATGTATCAATAAGCGTCGTATATATATCGCTGTTAACATTTTTAATGCTAAAAACACTCGTTCCATATAAAACATCCCGGTTTAGAACACATTAAGAAACACAATGCTAAAATGTCAGTCACGCTCGACCGGGGCACGTAGAAGCGCTCGCATGTCCAGATAGACAATAAGAGTTGCGGTGATGTAATAATTAAGCAGTTATTGGTCACAGGAGTCAAGTGGTTTAAAAAAAACTGAATAATTAACCAGTGACGCTGTAAGTGTTCGCCTATGATCCAACAGTATATTAAAAAAAGAAGCGAGGAGCTAATATTTTGTTAATTTTGGAACGTGTTCGCCTTATGGCACTTTTCTGACTTCCCTTTCCTTCACGAAATAAAGTTAAAACGTATGGGGAGTTAAATTGACGGGCTTAGTGCTAGCTAAAATTTCGAACGTTATCGCGTCTGTTTTAAACCATACTTGCTTGGACAAATTGGAGTGAAAGGAACTAGAAAGGACGGTCCACTCACCGCGTTCCGTCTCACTCAGTCCCTCCTATCAAAGGTTATCCATCATTGAGTGGAAGAGGGCGAACAACGACGCTGCCAGTTTTGCGGGGTCGCTGCCATGACAGGAGCTCCAATGTCAAGTTGCCAAAAATAAACTGTCGCTTCTAAAGCGAGCACTCTTTCTGCGACAGACTAGCATATACTTAAAAGCACAGCTACTGAAATAACCTTATCAACTGTCTTACGTCAAATGTAAACTCAACATGACAGCCCGACAGTGCTCCAGTAAATTTTATGTCACTTCAATACAATCTGCATGTCTTTCAGATCGCTCTTCAGAACTATAATTAAAATCCATTAGACAGTTTGCACGACTGGCAGCTGTGTTTGGCCTTGATGACCTGTGGGGATTGGTAGGGTTCGTTCAACTAGTCGTGGTCGGCTATATTAAATTAGCTAATGTATACATAGACGCGCGGTTGTACTACCGGTACGTACCGAGTTTGTTTCCAGTGACATTAAACTCATTCAGTTTTAGTGTAATGCCATGTATGACCATTACGACAGACAAAATGTTGGAATCTTGGTTTTTGTCTTCATGATCCGAATGCTTTAATGTTTTTATTTCAAGCAGCAAGTTTTTGCAAGCAATCAGTGGTGGTATTGCTCAACAATAGAGATATATCTAGCACTGCAAAAAATGAAAATGCAACCAAAACAACCTCAAAAAAGCAACATATATATATCAACATGTGACTACAAGCTCTTCTGCAGTCTCTACTGATTGAATTGACCGATATCTGTCTGAAGATGATAAACTGTTGAATATAAGTACATTTCACAGGTCTTTTGAATTAATTAATGTCCGGCAATTGTGAGTCTATGGTCTCCTCCACTTCAAGGTTTCTGGATCCAATTCAAGATAGCCCTGTTGGATGAACAAAAACAAGTTTTTAGATAATTAACCACCACAATTTCTATGAGGCAATACGAAAAGTCTACTCAACCTCTTGAGCACTTAAAGGTCAACATATTGCATCAGATGAGGACTACATCACACAGCCATGCTGTAAATGTGGTATGTACCAGTCAACTTTCAAAACTATTTAGTCATATAGTCATGGCCAAAAACATGGGCCCCCTCAGTGCTTCTGTCAGAGAATGCGCCAATTCTCCCAGAAAATGGCACCGACATTTAAGAAGCTACTTTTCCTCATACAAAAAACGGTGTGCTTTCATACTTACCATTAGCAAACTTGCACTGTTTGAGCACCTCGCTGAAGCCCTCACAGAGTTTAAGATCGCTTTGTGATTGAGCGCAGTCAATAAACTGTTTGAGCTCGTAGGAACAGGCTTGCTGCGGGGTATTTTGCTGCATGTAGGGGGACTGTGATTGGTATGGCTGGGCCTGGTGGGGCTCCTAACACACACAAGGCAGATGCTTACAACCATTCATGAGCATTCATCTGGGTTAATGTCATTTACGTTAAGGGTATTCCACAACTGAGTGAATTTCTGAAATATCATCAAGAAGTATATCCAAAACTTTGAGCTTTTAGCACTTGTCGTTTGTAATGTATGACAAACAATTGCATGTAGCTGCCCATTTAAAGAAGTCCTAATACAAGAGTTGCACCAAAACTATTATCTTTACAGCAAATCATACTAATAAAAAAAAACAAAAACAAAATACATATATTACACAAAATACTCTGACCTTTAGTTATGAATGGATAAAGGGTTGTTTATTAACCTGGTATGTGACATCAGGCCGTGCAGGCTCTGAGCTACCCCCACTGAAGGCTCCTGTCATCGCATGGCCGAGAGTATGTCCGACCGCAGAACCAACGGCTACCCCGGCAGCGGTTGTAGCCATCTGGGCAAACATACCAGGCTGCCTGGGTGCTGCCGCTGGAGCAGCCATAGCGGTCGGAGGTGCATGCACTGGTACAGGTGCATGAGACGGAGGGGGCGGCGGAGGTGCCCGGCTGAAAACAGAGTCATACAAAAGGTCAAACATTGGCACCATAAGTGTGTTTTGTAACAACAACTGACTTGGTGATAAAAACCTAAGAAAATGCAGAGCAGCGTGTACCAGACAACTCATTCTGGGTTAAATTTAAATAATTTGTACAGGTTTTTAACAGAGCTAGTTAAAAGTTGCTTTTTAAATTCCATACGAATAAGGTTTGCTATAACCTACCTAATTAAGTCAAGCGATACTACCCAGTGACTGCCTTAATCAGACATCTTATGCAAAATACCCAGATTGCCACTACGTGTTTGATTTTCTTGTAATAGGAGAAAAATAACGTTAAATTGAAAGGCTTTTTTTAATGGCCTATTATTTGAGCAGCGTCACGATTTGGTTATGTGGTGTAGTCAACGACATGACCTTGAAACAATAACTACAACTTGACGAAGGGTGCCAAAAACCCACACAATTTTTAAAAATTTGAGTCACACTTACAATTGTAATTAAACCACTTTGTGTTAGAAGTAATTTTCTTTCGCTTCCTCCGTCCAACATGCATTGAGAAGGACACGTTAGCATCAGCGCAAACGTCGTCACGTTGCTGAACAATTTATTACCGTAACATTCAAACGTTACCTTGCTGGAGAAGGCATCCTCGATGTTCGGCTTCTACTTCCTCTTGGCATGGTGTCAAAATACACAACTTATTATTTATAATATTTTGTCGTGGAAGATCTCCGATGTAATTTGGCGACTGGTCTTCAGCTAACGCTTTTATCGGTCGACCTTTAGCTGTTCCGGAAATTTCTGTGCGTTACATCATTTATCTCCGGGTAACTTCCGGCAAGTCGTTTTCGTCACATTTTTTAAAAAATTATTGTTACAATTTCAAGGTTTGTTAAGTAACTTACTCATGTATTTTTTTTCTATTGTAAGGTATTCATCCTCCAAGTTAAATATTCAGTAAATATGAAAACGTTGATAAATCACAACAAACGTCAACATTTTGAATAATCTTTAATTAGCATTTGTGAAAATATAAGAAATACAAAATCAATTATTATTCCCATGTATACCCCCCCAAAAGATTACAAAGCATATTGGGTCATATATCTTCACTCTACAAGAAGTGAAATCCTGGTTTAAAAAAAAAAAAAAGAAGACGACAGAGTGCAAATGCATACTATAATTTAGAATGAACTCTAAATAATTATTAATGTGATTTTTTTTCCCCCTGAAAAAATGTGAGTCAAGCTCGAGGGGGCGCCTGCTAATCCCTTTTCCCCTTTCTCTTTTTATTTGGATTTTTATGCCACTGATTGCGTCCACCATGTCCCGATCTTCGCTCAGCCCAGGCAGGCATAGGTGCCTCCATTTCTCCTGGTCGTCCTCCTCTGTCTGGTACATGGCCCATCATTTTCTAGTCACAGAGAAGAATTATCTACCTGTGAAGTTTCATTTACAATTAAAAAGCAGACTTCAGAGCAGGTTACGGTTTTACCTTGTAGACATTTGTGCTGGTTCCAGCTTTGATTGGCTCAATGCAGGATTGGTCCTCTCTGGTAGCCATGAGAAGTGGGAGGGACACTCTGGACGAAACCGCGATGGATGTAAGGGGAGGGACTGAGGTGACTGCTTTATGACGCTCCTGTGTAGAAAAAGTAATACTGCCATCTGAACGAAAGATTCAGTATTGTACTTTATAAAAAAACACAGCAATAAAGAAATAATATGGAAAGAATTTTAGCAGTTTGTACATCATGATTTCATGCTTTTTTTGTAATTCATTGCACTACTCATTCTGGTGTGCACACATTGGCCATCAGGGGGCAGTATATTATATACAGACAGCAATAACATCAACGATGGTTTCATTAGCCCATCTAGTATTTTGCATTGTGTGTTGCCATTAAACGGACAGAATTTCATGACGCAAACTACATGTCTGCTGTGAAGTTTGCTGCCACCATCCAGCGCTCGTAACCTCACATTTTTGCTCACAACTGAAGGCAAAAAAAAAATTGGGTGAACAACAGCCCTTATCTTGAAAAACTCCAAAGTCATGTCAATTGTAAGTTGAGGTCACAATGTAATTTTTTAATTGTGCTCACGACATTCCTACCTTTTGCTTTTCTCCCCAGGCAAATGACTCAAGTGAAACCTGAAAGCGTTTCAGCATCATTTGCTGTCGACAGCCATAGTCATCGGTCAGAACTCGATTTATCTTTTCCAGTTGCCTCTAAGGAATCAAGACATTCAGTAAAAATTGAAATTGAAGTTGAATTACAGGGAAAAATTTATTGGAGTCAAGTGTAATACACTGCAGAATGTACAAACATCATACCCACTGCTCTGTCGTGAGGACGGCGTGTAGCAGAGGCTTTGTCATGGCTTCACCAGGAAGACAAGCAATTCTCGACTCCACCTGCATTATAGGAAATATAACTACAGTATTACATATCGTTGCAGTCTGTAACGGCTCACATGAAGCATGTCCTCTGCAAACCAGCTCACCTCATGCAGCACATCAGGATATTGAGAGGATGTATCCATGTTAAGAGCGTGAAGCAGTAATATCCACTCCGCCTGTATCTCAGCTGTCCTTTGGTTATTGGCTCCATCATTGTCTTCATGTTCCGGACAAAATACTGACATTTCCTCCACTCTTTGCTCTTTTGCAGCCTCTTCTCTGGCGGGTTTATCGTCAGAATGTAGCTCTTTATATTTGATTATGTGCGCTGCTTGCAATTCTGACACAAGGAACTCTGCAGGGTTTCAAGCAACATTTTAGAGGTTTCTGACACAATGTCAAGCTTTTGGGGCAGGATATCTTCAAAACCATGCATAATTCAAACAACCGCTACAATCTTACAGAAAAACAACATTTTTTGTTTCTCACCGGTGATTCTGGAGAGGATAGAAGGCTCCAGCATCTCTGATGTCAGCCCAGTGAGAGGAGATTTTAAGTCGGACAGGATAGTTCTTAGCTCTCTCACTAACAAGACGTTACCTCTCTCACCCGAGTCTGCAGTAAGCAAACATTTTGACTGAGCACATTTGGGAGTTGAAAAATGAACATTTTGAAGTACACTGAGGGAATACTTGCAGTAATATGGCTCATTTATTATCATCACAGTCATTTACAATCCATCAATCCTTTTTTGTTTTTAGGAATGAAACCTTTGCCTGGGTTTTGGGTCCTAATACGCCACTTAAATGTCATAACTGCCGAGGAGTGAATTAAAGAGTGGGTAGAAATTACTTTAATTGTACTGTACTTTACATTCATACCTTGAAGCTCTGGGCACAGACGCTTCAGCTGGGATGTAAGCCAGTCGAGCAGTGGGCATGGAAGTTCATCACATGTACATCTCGACAAACAGTAACCGCTTTGGTACCTGTTCAATAAATATAGAGAGGACAATAAGTATATACGTTATTCGACAGGAAATCATGAAACATGAAACACATTAAAAAAAAAACAAACTCATGTTGCGCCTCTGTGTGAACGTTGCACGATTAAGAGCAACGAGGAGTAACAGGACCGCTCACAAAACACAACGGCAGTTAAATATCACTTACCCTAACGCTTTAATTACAGAAATAATCCCAACACTCCTCTCCATTTTTACCTACACTGGTAAAAATTGAGAACTGAATTTGACGTGCAAGCACTGAAAGGTGTTTTGAGTTCTGACGTCGACTTCCCTCACTTCCTGGATAACAAGTAGGTTGCACATTGCCACCTACTGTCCGGAGAGTGAACTGACAGGAGAAAGAGTCTTTCGGACAGCGGCGACGCCGACAGGAGCTGTTATCTACAGCTCAGAGTGTACTATCTATCTATCTATCTATCTATCTATCTATCTATCTATCTATCTATCTATCTATCTATCTATCTATCTATCTATCTATCTATCTATCTATCTATCTATCTATCTATCTATCTATCTATCTATCTAT
>CAAKHF010007664.1:0-38706 GCA_901007745.1 Hippocampus kuda
CCCCCCCCCAAATGACTCCTTGCTAGAGACGTGCTTACAACGCAGAGTTCAAACTTAAGGCGGGTTACGCAGATGAACACGGAAATAGAGCAGCGGCAAGAGAGTTCACGTTAACGAGTCAATGTTATAACTTGCTGTTGGTTACGTGATCTGTGTCGCTGCTTTATTAAATAAGTTTTACTGACATCTGATCGTTCTGTTGGCATTTCCTTGAGCGTAGTTCTATCTAGTGGATGCATTGTCTTCTAATGCAGTGCGTCCAATATATGAAAAAAATTACAAAATAGGCCATTCATTGAAGGTGCGCCTCATAATCCAGTGCACCTTTTAGTGCGGAAAATATGGTAGTATTCATACAGCTTTCAAAATAGTGGAGAATGTCAGGGCTTGTTGATACATTTGTATAACCTGAAAAAAAAGCCAAGAGGAGCATTTGGAGTTTTTGTTTCTCTGACATTGTGGATGATGAAGGAATGATTAGCATGACAAGCTAAAGCATTATTCATAACAAACCTACAGTGCTGCTGGAGTCGTATCACATTGTTGACATAGCTGATGCACCACTCCATGGAAACACAGCCTGTCACTGCGGATTAAAGGCGGACTACTCCTGTTCAGGTTGATTGTGAACGGGGTACGAACTGGAAAATCCCACGTCAGAAGTTATGAAAAGCACTGCGCAACCAAGTGGCCTCTTGTTTTATATGCGTTAATGTCTTTTCTATCCAAATGTTGCTCCCGAGGGCCTGTTTTTGTTTCGTCACGTCGGACACTCGTCGTCTGTCTGACTGTAAGCAGTCTTTGTCTTGAGCTGCCTTCCACATCCACTTCTTGACCCTCAGCTCAAGTGCAAACATGTCAGCTGGAAATGTCACCTCACCTTCTCCCCTGCCCTCCATCTTTGTCTGGTGACCACTTGCCACCATGAGGAGTTTGACACGATATGCTCAGATGTCACCTCACCGCAACAAGACCGTCCTACCCTCCCACTCACCCTTGTCTATGCCCGAACCCTCTGAACGCTGACCCCTTCGAGAGCAGACGGCGATGTCACCATCCTTCTTGACCCACTGCATAGACGTGACCTACGAGCGGGCCTCTGTTTTTCGACCTATAATCTTCTCCCCGCCCACTTGCCATTGTTTGCTGGACCCCCTTAAGGACGGACGACCTTTGCAGCTTTTACTTTGGTTCGTCTTAAAGCACAAGTTCGGAACATTGTACTTCTAGTTCCGGTCTCCTCACAGGAGACAGAATAAATAGTCAATGAATGTATCGTGTGATCCAATTGACCAGTGAACAGGTGCCACAAGTTGGTGATTCCAAGCAAAACAACTACATTCCGTGATTCACAGGGAAGCCCACTCTGACAGCTTTTTTCAGTTCATACATAAATAAATGCCCTTTTTTTTGGAACGGCCAAAATTCCTCCTGGCTTCACTCTTCAAAAAAAAAAAAAAAAAAAGATATTTTTCACAGTTTTGCTTCGGAACTACACACTGCTCCCAAAGTAATTGGGTCAATGAAATTGAAATATTTTTAAACACGCTTAGAATTCTGAATACTATGTATGATAAACATATAGTAAAGAAAGACACACAGTGTGACTATTTGAATCTGTAGAAAAGTTTGGAATGAGCACTTGTGTTAGTATGAACGCGAGAATAAACAACGTGAATGGCATCACTCTGCAACTGTGCGCCAGAAGTGGGTAAGACTGGTGTTGGTCATTTTTGGGATGAGCGCAGCTGAATTCATACTCGATGGGTGGACGGCATCATGAGATCACGTAGCATTCATGAGGTCAGTGCCTTCCCCATGTCTTCCCTCACTTCCGACGCCTACGCAAGCCGCGTTGCCTCTGCAGTATGGCGATGTCAACATGCTCGTCGTCAGTGTGACCAGTCACCCTTCTGAGGCAACTTTCAAAAGTTTTTATACTCACGTAATACCAGCCTACTTCCACCATCTAATGAGACCCAATACAAGAGCCGAATCAAAATACAAACCACCCCCGCCCCCTCCAAAAAAAACGTTCACAAAGATAATAATACTGCGTTTTAATTAACTTGCAGGGAGGCGTTCACTTAATATTTATTAGGGTAGATGTGTGCAGTGGTATGGAACACCATCCTGTTTCATTAAGTCTCTCATCTAACAAAATAAGAATAATAGAAATGCCTCAAAGTGTGATTCAGAGCATTCACACCCCAGCACATTAACTTTTCTTAATTGATTGATATGGCATTTGCTAACATTTCCGCATCTTTTCGCTGCTGTGTGGATTTCTGACTGTGTGAGCTCAGATTCTGTGTACGTGTATATTACCTGGTGTGCAAGTGAAGAGCTTGTAGGCCATGTGTGCCAGGGGTAAGATGGGGATCATACAGTTGTCTCCATTGGTTTCGATGAAATCGTGGCGGGTGATGGCGGTGGGGTCAATGTGGTGCTCCCTGAACGGCCGAATGAATGCCTGCAGAGACAGAAAACAAGGTTAGACTTCTCTAAAAATGTAAAGAACGAAAGCGTTTCCTTAAAAACAAAACAAAAAAAAAGGCAAGATATGGAGCTGTTTTTCAACCTTTTGCCACAATTTCCAAGAGAATAATAACTTGCGTCCTAATGAGAATTTAGTGGCTGCGTGTACCGAAATCAATTGCACCAAAAAATAAATCGATCTGGCGCAGGCTTTTTTTTTTAAATATGCACTCTAATTAGGAGAACTTGTGTGTGTGTGTGTGTGTATATATATATATATATATATATATATATATATATATATATATATATATATATATATATATATATATATATATATATATACACACACACATATATATTACACATATTAATAGGAGCTCATATTGAGAAAAGGAAAGTACCATTTGAACTACAGCGCAGTGGCGCACACTAACACAAAAAGACGGCGCTCAGCAGCCAGAGCAACCCCAAAGCTCACATCCAGCATCTTAATAAACCACAGAACAGCAGTCAACTTGCACAAATGCACTCACACACATAAATGACCCTTGGACAAGCCATGCACGTACTAAAGCGTACACTTCCCAACACGCACACACACGCGCACACCGCGGAGGCCTACACCTCAACGTGAGTGCATAAGGGACGGCAAATAAAAGAATCTGCATCTCAGACGCACACAGGGGACAAAAAGCAGCTCAAACACTCACACTGAGCGTAAAGATAATTTATTTACAAGTGTGAAGAAAGCCAAATGGGAAGGTGTGTTTTTTTTATGACACACACAGCCGTGGAGACGTCAGCGGGAAAACTCATTATTGTCGCATGTTCGCACAATGGCGCCCGCCTATTTGCCAACTTTGTTGCTCGTCACCACCGGTATCTTGACAATTAGATGCTCTCTTTCCTCCGGCCGCCTCCGTCTCCTCTCCCATCACCCCCCTCTTCCTGCATGCCGCAGCCCCTCAGCCACATGAAAGGCTGGCTAAGCGGCGGAGGTCGTGCCGAGAGGGGCGGCATCCTCGCTCCCGGTTAACGGCGGGCCACCGGTCACTGCGTGTCCTCTAATCCCACACCGTTTAAAGGTCCGCCTCGCACGACATCCGCTAATCACCAGCTCACATCGCCTATCGCCCCGGCAACCAGCGCCATCCCACTGGTTGCACGGACACGCCCTGCCGCCCTCTTACACCCCCTTCTCTCTCTCGACCTTCCTACTGCAATTTCATCGCACTTTTTGTGTTTTTGTTTCTTTGTCCAAATCGTTCCACTTTTTTTTCTTTTGTGTTGCTCTCACTCTTTTTTCCCTAAAAGCCACAAAGCTCTAACAGATTACACTCAGTCATCTCAGGAAGCGTATCGCTGCCACACCTGGAGAACAATATAATTCACCATTGCATACTAGTAAGTATAACGTGATATGTTTCACTTTTTAACGTGATGCTTCATGTCTAACGTGATATATGGTGTATGTCACTTTTTGACGTGATGAATTGGACTTCCGCTTTTGACAAAACAAAATGAAGGAATTCCTTCAGGCGTCGCCCAATGCGTGTCTTCGTTTTCAATCTGACATCATTGTAAACACTTGGCCTTTTTTTAACAATACAGCATTATCAAAGAACACCGTGGTTACGTCGCTAGTGAATTAGATACACAAGAAACAAAAAGGAATCTTGCATTGAAATACGAAACTTATCTCGTTTCTATGTGAGAAGACATACATTACATGAGATGTGGAGAACTGACTCAAATGTATGGACAATAGACCATGAAAGGAGCAGCCATTTTGTGATAACATAACAGGTGTTACTAATGAGGTCAATGAGAGCCAGCTATGAGACATCTAATTAGCCACACCTGTGTTTTCTTACACCCTCATTACAACAAATGCCTTTCTTGGAGGAAGGCGTAGAGACACGCAGCCAATCAAGCATGGTTTGTTTGATTAGGCCACACCCACTCATATTTTTGTCAGCCAACTGTTGCAAGTTTATTATTATTTTTTTATTGATGCATTTTAAAAAATGCATCAATCAAAAATGTCACCATGGACTTGGGCTACAATCCAGAAGAAAATACATAACCAAATTTGTGATGAATAAATAAATAAATATCAATAAAATCAACAAATAGCACACAGGGTGAAAACTCCAAAGACAATGTAGTCACTAACCGATGTAAACACAGTAGTGAAGTCAAAACGATTTAATATTTGTATGGATAAAATTAGGCCGTAAATATAAAACAATTTAATGAAAAAATGTAAATGAGTGTGTCTTCTTGTGCCGCGTGATGACAGATACTCGCAAATGAGGACCACCTCTATACAGTTATTTGGACATAAATACACTGGAAAAATGCTGAGAAGATGATGTTATAAACACAGAGAGTAATGTGTTTGAAGGGCTCAGCTGGGTCTGCAAGCGACCGCTATTAGCCTCAGGTGTTATGTGGCCTGCTTGCCTTTCATATTCTAAACCGCTTAAAACAGGTAAACAGGACATCTTTATCCTCCTCCTCCTAACAACACAGGGATGCAAAAACAACTACGGTGCAAGTCTTTTTATCATTTTGATTTTTTTTCTTTTTTTTTTTTGTATACATGCAAATGTGAGTTTGCTGCAGGGTCTTTGGGCCCAGCGCCATTCCCAAAGCCCACAAAAGGCCTCATCAAAAATGAGCTTCGCGCTCACATTGCCTTGAGCGAGGAAATCCGATTAAACAATTAATGTTGTGATAATAAGCGGTGTTTCACCATTTCATGTTTTTTGTTTTACAGTAATCTCTCGTTTATCGCGGGTATTGGGGGACCAAAACCACCCGCGATAAACGAAAATCCGCGAAGTAGCGACCAATTAACATATAGAAAAAAAAATTGCCCCACGTGGGCACACACACACACACACACACACACACACACACACACACAAGCCAGCGATCCCGTGGGCGTGCAGCAGACGTGTTTATGATTAGTCAATTAAGGTTGTTTAGACAATTAATTATGGAGAGACCTGCTTTTGTTCTTATAAGTCTCTCTCTCTCTCTGTCTCTCTCTTTCTCTCAACAACACAGCAACACAGTACACTCACCTGCACACCCATGCGTGCACGCACACACATGTGCCCCACGTGGACCTTCCACCCTTGAGCAGAGTGCCACACACTAGCACGCATAGTAAACAACACTTAGACACTGATTTTTGCCGACTTCAAAAACAAAAAAACTTTTTTTTTTTAATGAATGTTTGAAAAAATCCGCGATGCACCGAAGCCACGATAAACGAACCTCGAAATAGCGAGGGACCACTGTACTAATATAGGCTTGCCCAATGTTTCTGGAGCCAAGATGTACTTTTCGAGCAGCCAACCTCCCGCGATGGATCACTTCAGTCGTGTCAGAATACAATACACCCGCTTGACATCACGTCACTCACGCTGCTTCTCTGTCACACTTACACGCGCACACGCATGCTTTCAGACACACGCGCATACACACACTCCTGCGTGCGCATAGGCACACAAGCCCTGATGAATCGTAGCCAAATTAACCAGATACAAAACATCGTAGAGCGCTGAGTTTGAAAAAAGGAACTCACTGCACACAAATTGTACCAATGAGGCTAAAATCGATGCCTCTATTTCTATCTGACATGACATAACCACATACCCCTTTAAATACTGCGAGTTGCCTCGGGAGGGCAGTTTGTCATAAATGGGTCATGACGGGCAAGCAGTGACAGCAATAGAAAAGCAGAGCGAATCATTTCGTGGAAAACAGAGTGATGAGCAATACTGCGGAATGGAGGAAAGCACTTGCAGGAGGCTGTTGGACCTTTAAATTGTTCAGATTCCACCTATAGGATATAGCGTTACAGAAATAAATACCTTTCAGGGGTCAACTTTCACCATCATCAATTTAAATTCTACACACAAATAATTTTCGTAAAATGTTTATATTGTTGGGTGAAGTGCAAACGTAACTTATACAGGTAACTTTTGTAAATACTAAAACCAGAGTTCATGGTATCTGGAGTTATTGTTTTGCATATCTATTTCATACTGCAATTTGTTTTTGTTTTAAAAAAAAACATCACGGATGATTGTCCCCATTATTTCACTTGTAACTTTTTATTTGTAATCCTTGTGTATGCTCTTGTGCATTGACATAGGACGGGGGAATCAGGGTAGTGTCATTTTCATCAGATTCCACTTTCTCGAATCTTGTTCGACTTTGTGAGATCTTAAATTGTCAAATTTCAACTCTCCATTCAAACATGCTTCCTTTTTTCCAAACCGTAACTTCCTCTCAAATTTGAAAAGTATTTGTTCAATCCAGATCACAAGCATACTAAACAGTTTCACACAGAAATAAAAACCTCCTTTGTAGTTCAACAGAATAATAAATCAATCAAATTGGTTGATTTCAATTGAGATTAATTATTCCCCCCCATACCACAACCTAAAAATGTATGCGACAATTAAAATAAAACTGATTTGATAACAACAATGTCAAGTATGCACATCATACGGAATGACTACTGTTGCCCAGGTGTTTTAGTATACTAATCAAATCCAAACATATACCTGTACAACATGAATCATACACAGATTAATTATGGTTTTGGCAGAAATGATCGCTCCTTGTATAAATAGGATGCTTCAGGTTTCTGAACACACACACACACAAATGTTTTAACACACACACACACACACACACACACACACACACACACACACACACACACACACAGAAAACAAATCCCAGTTTCCTTCTTGTTTCGTTTGAGTCCCCACAAATGAATTTTATTTCATTCAGCTCGATTATATTCCCTGTGATTCACTTCTTTTATTTCATATCCATCTCCTTCACGGTTGAGGTTCGAGTCAGAGGTCAAGTTGAATTGTTTTCATTTGATCTCGTACATATTGACATATTTATAGTCGACAATTAGACACGTGCAATCGTTTCGTCAGCAGATAGCTTGTCAAGCCTCTAATTGGCTCTTCAAGTTGGCCTCGTTTCAAGTGTCAAACAACACCCGCCAAAAGAAACTTTCAAGTGGGATGGACTTGGCGTGAAGGCGAAAGAGGAACAGTGAGGCAATTAAGGAGATGGTGTCATGTGAGACCAAGTGACGTACTTCATCGTGTGGATTTACACCGAAGGAATAATGCATGGGCCGGAGGCATCGGGGTGTAATCGAGAGCCACTTCATGTCGGCGGTATGCGACACGTTACTCGGCAGGGGTGCCACCGTTTACTCTCATCGTACAAATGGAGTTACGCTTGCTTTTAAATGCGTGGTACGCAATAGTCCAACGCATAGCGGTCCCTTGCTGGAAGTATGGCTCTCGAGTTTCACAAATAATTGTAGAGTGGAAAGGATTAATGCTGATTTGCTTGGAATTAAAAAGTAATTCATGTTAATTAAGTGGTGGCGAGCACACTTCCAACAACACACTTATTCTCATTCGACCCAAGTATCCCATTTCAATAAAATACTGAATGACATTTCGGGACGGCAAACAGACTGGACGTTAAGGCCGGCTAAATGTCAAAGTCATGCTGATGGTGGTGGTTTTTTTTTTTTAAATAAAGAAGGGAAAGATGATTTAATGAAATGCCAAGGGATGAGGGAGCATCCTCATATCAGGCGTTTAGAAAAAGGCTCCCATGATCAAACACAAAAACATGCCAACATTTAATTGTTGGAGATTGGCTTGTTAGCGTATTGTCCTGCATTATTTAAATTATTTGTGGGCACAAACTACACATGCAAACCTAAGTACAAACAGATATGTAAATATCCAAACCGGGTCTTTTTATGTGCTTGCTGGCTCCTACAAATCGATCGGTGTTAGACTGCACGGCTAGGCAAATTCAGGATCGCTAGGCTAGGGGCCCTCGAGGACCAGACTTGGGCACCCCAACATCAGCTTATAGGCCAAGACGGCGAGGCAAGCGGCTCCGTTTGGGGGGTTGGCAGGAGGATCAAAAAGCTCCACATGTAACCTCTTCTTATTAGCGGCGACCCGCTGCATGCCAGTAAATCACCGATAAACGCTTGGGACTTTCAACCTGACATTTAGAAAATAACGAGACTCTTTGGATAAAAAAAAAAAAAAAAAGCTTTTCAAGTAGCTCAATTCCCCAGCACGAAGCTCTAATGTGACCAGAATGAAAGAAGCGTATCCATCTTCAAGGTAAACACACAATTCACTTGGATTGATTTCGGTAATAGTATTCTGTTTGGATTCCATTTGTATTGCTTTTTGTGATATACACTTTGGAACGGTCTTGAAAGTGCCTTTGAATGGGACAACGCTGGCTGGCAGTTTGGTGACTCGAGCGCAAAACACTGGCTGCAAGCTCCTCTGGGTAATATGAAGCATACATTCCAAGAAGCCGCGGCTTAGCCACACCAAGCTGCAAGTGATGAATATTGCATGCGGGTGGTGGCGGGCCACGGCTCACGTGTGTGCGCGGTCACCGCGTCGGGGCCCGGAGGATTAGCGGGGCGAGGCGCTTGGGTTTCACTCGGCATCAAGGGCGATCTGTCGATCTGAAGTCAGCAGGTCAGCTGACCGGCGCGGGGATATCACCTGGCGCCACGCGTGTATCTCGCCAACGGGGGGAGTCAGATTCAGACACGGCTGTGCGGAGTGGTCGCGGATTCAGGGTGGGCGCTTTCTAACGCATGCGGAATCCCCACAGGAAATCAATAGGGCAGCCCAGCGTGAGCATATTTTAAAAGCGGAGGCAAAGAGCAAACATAGAAAACAGAGAGATTTTTTCGACAGCGCACAGTGGTCCCCGTCTACATGGAAATCGATTCGTCTATAAATAGGAAACATGGAGTTAAGCCGCTTGCAGCACCAGGGATGGTTTATAAAAATTAAAAAAATAAATAAACTCATGGAATGATTCATGGGACCATGAATGAAATCTTGAAGATTTGAATGATTATTTAAGCTTCAATGAAAACGGACACGTTTGCTTCCGTCACATCGGCTTGTTTGATTGGCTGTAAAACGAAATGTTTGAAAAAATCCAAATGCTAACATGACCAACCATCAACCTGGAATGGACTTGTTGGATTCCTGCTTGCACTTACCGAGTGTTATTTCCGACATTGTCGTCACAAAGTAAATTACATGACGACTGTTGGATGTTCGTACCTTTTTTTTAAGCTAATTTTCAGAGTAAAAATGCACTCTTTTGCATCATTTCCACTATCCTATGTCCATCTTGTTCCACTACCTCCCTCTAAATTGGGCTACATTCAGTCCTAAAAGCATTGGAAAAGACATACTATCGGCAAAGTTGAATCTACCCGAGTGTTATTTTTAACCTTGCCTCTTGAGTGCTTTGCGTAAACATCACGGAGAAAGCATCGGCATTAGTATTTAAAGCTTCGGCACGGGTGGAAAAATGCCACTCCCATTCCTTGACACCGATGACATGCCTTTGTCATCGTCGTCGACGACGTGTTTTGACTTTGTGGTGCAGCACCAACGTTGAGAGACAAGAATGAAAAATGCCACGGATCAAAGGAAGGCAATTTCAGCAGATAAAGCGTTTAACACGCACGCACGCCGAGATTGCAGAAGCACACTAATACCCTCTACGTTAAACATCATTAGCTGCAGCGGGTTATTAAACTTCCCCTTAACAGACCTTGACAATATAATGTCATCACTATCAATAAGCAAATGTCAGATTTTGGCTTGGTGTCGTTCACGTTCACACCGACACATTTTTGTGGTGCTGGTTCCAGCTCGTTTGGGTTTTCACTCGAATTAGAATTTGTCCTTCAACACCACAGATCAATCAAAAGCTGGCTGTAACGAAAACTTGAAAAGAAAAAAAATGTTTTTAATTCCACACTGAATGCAAGCCCTCAAAAATGTACAGACCACATTAACAACGACCTTTTTTTTTTCTTTTCTTTTTTTTTTTTTAATGGAACCCTCCCAATGCAATATCCGCTTTCGTTTCAGCAGCAATGAAGAATTAAAGATATTTGCACCATGGAGGAGACTCAATCACAAGTGATTGATATTGGGGTCCACACGCAAGTACAGGGTTTGACTGACAGGCACTGATGGCCCGCTGCCAAGAAGACAAATGAAGTGCTCAATCTATACGAGTGAAGCCATTACCCGTTTGGATGTTGTTTATTTTTACCCTCTCCTCATCTCCGAACCCTATTACGCGCGTGGATCACTCGTCACGGAGAACGTTCAGTTTGGCGAGTCCAGAAAAAAAAAAAAAAATTGAGTGCGCTTTTACTCAGTCACATCGTGCTTCTCTCCATCCTGCTTTTTTTTTTTTTTTATGATGTTTACCTGACTTGATGGCCAAGCAGACAACTTCTGCTCTTATTTTGTCGGATCTCATGACCTGATGGGCAAAATCACATTTCAAATTGTAGGTGCACTGAAAACAATAATGTGTTGGATTTACTCAAATTAATGACAAGTGGTTGCACACAATAACGTTTTTTTGGATGCATCTTTTAAGTCGATGCAAAGTCGACTTAAAAAGATAGCTTGCTAGCTAAATCGCTAGATACATACATACAAACAAGGCACTTTGGCTGAATACTAGCCACACTGATATGTCTACTTACATAAATATATGATATATATGACTAGCGGCCAAACAATGTTTAAACTGTTCCGCCATAAAGAACAAGATGGCCGCTTTTTCAACAAGATTACTAGAAGGTAATTAAACGGACTCTTTAAGGCAATTATGTTTGGATTCCTTATCTGCAAATGAACAGATGGAAATGTCGCTGCTGTGTGCTTAATATCAACATTGAAACTGCTGTTAGTCTCCAATAAACAGACCAACATCGCGCTGCCCGCGCTGTTTTGGAAGGACGCCGCCATGTAGCGTCTTCGCCGGGTATGTGTCACTGCGCGTGAATGTGTGAGCATGCCAAGCAGCCCGGCATACCACATTAGGTGACTAATGAGGCAGACACATAATACAGCACAATCACAATCGAAGGTGTCATGATCAATTATTTGGGTGTCATTAATAAAGAGGAATGCGCATGCTAACCCAGAAACAAGGCGCTTTGTCTGGAGACAGATGACCGTGACATTGATGACACGGATGCTATGCTTGCTCAAAGTGTTGCATCCCACTGCAGACAAAAGCACGGGGGCACATATTAAGAACCCGGCAACATTTGAGTTGTAAACCGCATTATGTTTTTGAAACACCTCCTCTTCTGAGCAAAACAACCAAACGAAATATCATGTGTGGGCAAATGCTGGCAGCTTTCATGGTGATTGTGTGTGAGGTGCACTTAGCTGTACCTGGAGGTGGAATGATCCGTGGCAGGTAACAGAGAGTGCCAGCCCCCCCCGGGAGGTTGCTTGTCTAAGTACTTTGCTTAACTACTGCTGCTAGGCAATCACGAGTCACTCCAATCATATAGTGTGAAATGCTCCGGTGCGATCTCTGTGTTAACACGACATTCTCCATTCACGACACAGGACGACCAAAAAGAAAATAGTTTTTTCAAATTATAGACGGTGTTCCCAGGAAACTAGTCGGGCAGCATTTCTTCAGAGCGACAATCCATTTGTTAAACCATGGGTATGGGGAGCATGTCATTCATTTTGTGGAAGCCCTCCTTTCCTAAATCGCTCAAGTCTGTGATTGA
The DNA here is from genome assembly GCA_901007745.1 of Hippocampus kuda. Classification (NCBI taxonomy): domain Eukaryota; kingdom Metazoa; phylum Chordata; class Actinopteri; order Syngnathiformes; family Syngnathidae; genus Hippocampus; species Hippocampus kuda. The sequence continues at coordinate 12,167 of CAAKHF010007664.1, forward strand.
AAGTATCTTCATGTCAAAGTCTGAGCATCAAATGTTCCGATATATTATTATTTGCATATCGGGAAGCCGATTTCTTGTCTGCACTCATAAAAATGTCACACCTGATTGCTCGGACCTGGGAAAGCAATTTCCTTTTCCATTCCACTTGAATGGACTGGTAATGCACAGGAAATAACAAAGCTAAGGAACACCCAAGCTGGAGCGAGGCAATTCACGGCAGTTCTTCTGACACAATCACGATGAAAAAGCAAGATTTTTAGCAACGTTCAATGGACCGAATACATATTGGCGATTGTGTTAAATTTTTCTCATCCTACGGACCGCCTTTAAATTGACTGAATCATTATTCCCTTGCCATCGCAATCAACAGCTACAGTTTTTATACTTAGAAATTCAATGCAAAACTCAATAAAGCAAAGTGCAGGGGATCGGAACCTTGCCGGTGGAGTAGGGCCCAACTAGGTCAGTATCTCTTTACCTACCGAGCCCCCCGCATGCATTTTGTGTGTGTATGTGTGTGCAGGTTTCCCGGGGAGCATGATTGATTAAGCTAGTGAGCTATCGGCGTCGGACAATTGAACGTGAGAGAGAGAAGGGAGATCTATCTTTGTGAAGGTTTGTGCCTAAGCTTGGCACGAGATAAATGGGCCCAAACCAGTGTGCATGAATGTGTTAGAATTGTGGTCATCCATGAGTGCTTGTCGGTAAGTCATGGATATTTTCCCTGTGAGGGTAAAAAAAAAAAAAAAAAAAAAAAAAAAAAAACAACGACAAGAACACAACCTTTCTTCTCCAAGAATGTCAATTAAAAGTACAAAAAAGGAAAGTTTGCTCTTTGTATTGAATGAATGATCTTTATGGTGGGAGTGAGACCAAGGTGAGCCAGGAGGGGAGTGTGTGGGGGAGGGGGGGTGACATTGTGTCTCATCCTTGTATTATGAATGAGTTATGTCTGTGTCGGTCAATAAGCAGTCCTTAGCTGGGGTTTATGACTCGGATGTTCCGTGAGGGCATCATCCGTGTTCCTCTTGATTGCTTTTAATTGAGTAGATATCGAACAGGGTTTGACAAAACACTTTATAAGAGTAAAGAGACCAAAAAATGTGACGCAGGTTTAAAAAAAAAAAAAAAAGATAGATTACATCACCATTTCAATGCAGTTTGTTTTCTTTCTTTTCTCTGCCCACAAAGACAAACTTGTGCATTGCAGTGGATGAGCAGGACATTATTTCGTGTTTACATGTACGTGTACTTGGTTAAATTATAAAATTGACAGACTTTAACCATAGATTTCAACAATTTGGCAAAATTGTTTGTACCCTTCTCATAAATGAAAAACACCCACACTGGCCACTGAACTACCTTGAATGTGACAAGACTCTGAATTTGCCAAATTGCTGCTGCAAAAATAAAGCATGTAACTAACACTATGTCAACAGTGAAACACAGGAGAGGCTCAGTTATGTTTTGGGGCTGCTTTGCTATGTCCAGCATTAGGTGTCTTGAACATGTACAGTATTGTCAGAAAGCTCGGTGATGACAGGAAGAAGATCCGCACCTCAGACAAGTACACGAGCAGGAATCACAGATGAAAACTGACCGGGAGAGGAAAATAGAGGAGGACGACAAGACTAAACATCGGCCGAGAATCGAAAGCAATCGACAAAGCAAAGCTGTGAAACACCGATAATGGAGAATACTCAGCATTTTACTTCAGGAAAAACAAAGAGTGTTACAGCCAACAATGTCTGTGTTAATCTACAGTATGTGGAGCACCCAAGGTTGTTTTTTGTTTTTCATCCGAGCTTCGGGATGAGCAGTTTTGAACACGTTTTTGAAAGATAACAAAACATTCAAACGACAACATGGTGTATTTTCCATGTTTGCACGCGGTGGTTCAGGAAGAGGAGTAATTCGAAAACAACTTTTGGAAGAATGAGCCGCGAGGCGTACAAGACCTCTCATTCAATTACCGGAATGAAGATTTTGATTAGCGACTTGTTTGTGTCGTAGATTACAAATTACTCGATGACAAAGAGTACTACGTCAAATGCGCAGGGAAGAGACAGCCGGTGAGAGCGATCTACGCCTCTTCCTCTGGCCACCGCCAGTGAGGTCAGATGATGTGAGAATGACACTTTCAAGCCGTTTCTCTCCTTCTTCCTTCCTTGGCGATTCCTCACTTTTCCTGTTATGTTGTTTTCCTGCCTCTCATATCTTCTTGCCCTGTGGTTTTGCCTACATTTCTTTCGAGGCCTTACATTTTACCCACGATTTGCCTCCATCTGTGCCTCATCCCCTTCCTTCTGCTGCACCTCGTGTCTGTTCACAGGTGCAAAATGTCTAGCAGATGCTTTGAATGGCTCAGGGACTTGCCAGCATGAATACAATGGCAGCAGTTTATTGCCATGGAAGCTGCCTATTGATACCAAAACCAGTGTCCTGTTATCTGGTACTGGTCCAGCAGGCATGAGGGCAAATATAATGACACCGTCACCATTGGAAACAGTCATGTGAGTGCAACTACTCCCCTGAGCTTCTTTCAAGAATACTCAAAAAAAGACAAATTGAAGCCACGTTAAGGGAAATGGTTTGAAAATAAATGCGTTACGATTGCTTTTGGAGCTCCAGTCTCTTGACAGAGAAATCCATTTCTGTGCAGTATCGCTGCTGAATGCTTATTCACCATGTTTGCTTTCAACTCAAGGGCCCACGTTCTTAAAAGTTCCACAAGCGCCTACAGAACATACTCATCATGCAGTTGGATCACCTTGAGCTAGTCAATGCCGGAAACAAACGGAATAAAGTCATATTACCTGTACAAAAGAAAAAGTCATAAAAAGGAACTACGAGACCTGGAATGAGGTTTTAACAAATATTTGGATCACCTGATTCATCTGTTGAATCACATCTGAAATAGAAAATGTGTGTCTCTTTTCCTACCATCTTTGCGATAAAGGTTGATCTCCACTTTCCTCTCTTCTGAACCCAGCAGGGCCTGCGCCATCTGAGCGATGGCCAGACGTTTGGTGTCGGGTCCGTAGAGGAAGTTGCAGGTGCACGGCTTCTGCATGATCTCAGCTCGCGAGTAACCGCACATGAGACAGAAGCCATCGTTGCAGAAGATAATGGCGCAGTTTTCCACTCTTGCATTGGCAATGACGAACTTTCGACCTGGAGAAAAAAAAAAGGCAGAGATGGTTTGAGTTTGGCTAATGGGGACACTCTGCCACGTGAAATGACACAAAATTGGAATCAACTTTTATCAAACATCGATAAAAGATAGCATGATGGTTAGCATATCAGGCTGAATTAGTTAAATTAAAAAAAAAAAGTCAGAATGGATTGGATGGAATGATGATTAATTTTTGAGCGTCCCCCTTACTTTCTGGACACGTGTGTGTTTACGCTGGTTCGGGATATACTTCCGACAAGTTTGTGCTGCTCTCCCTCCTCGAGACAAACTCGACCGTAAAACTCCCTAATGAGATGCATTTCCTCAACACTACGTTAATAAATGGTGATATTCCAAAAAAAAAAAAAAAGGGAGGTATCCAGGGACATTTAAGATTCAAAGTTGTCCTTTTTTGCAGGACAGACAGTAATTTTCTCCACACACTTTGGGTACCACTAACAAGGTCTTATTTCAAGTGAAACATACCTATTAAAATGACGACAAATTCTTGAAGGCAAGAAAAAAAAATGATTTGTTTGGGATCATAACCAACTATAATTCAGCGAGAGGATGATTGCGGCTGCAAATATGAAGCTGGCAGGTCACTAAAAGCACCCAAAAAAAACATTTTGTGTCTTTTACATTCCATTTTAGGTGATCTTCACAAAGGCAAACTCTTGTAAATGGACTTCAAGGACTTCAGCTTCTTACTTGGTATGCGAGAGACTTCAGCCCTTGGCAACATTTGAGCCGATTGTGACTCATGCCAAAATGCATTACAGAATCATCATGACAAAGATCTTGACCAGGCAATTCATGTTAAATATTTTCCATCTGTGTCTTTATATAGTTTAGGAAAACTAACGAAATAACTGACATTAAACTTGGGTTGAATGTTTTGATTGATTAATAAAATAAAAACAAAAATGGAAGCCCTAATTTAGAGCGTGGCTCACCAACCTTTTTGAAAGGGAGAGCCATTGCTCATGCAAAGAGCTACCAGTTTCATACACATTTCTGGAATGTGAAACAAAAATTGCTGATAAAACCTTCCGCACAGCGCTAAAATAATATTCCACTTTGATTGACACGTTTCTGTAAACATGAAACACCTCTTTGGCCATTTTCACAAACTTTAAGTCTGTAATTACCATAGGCCCGCCTTCCTCTTCCTTTTATGCCCGTGAACACGGTTTCTCGACGCTGCACAATGTGAATCCAACGGGCCGTTCTCTCTCACAGGAGACGTACGTGATGGAAAGCCTGTTCACGTATTCATGGAAACAGTGAAGATCCGTTGTGTGGTTGCGCTTGATAGCTCGCCTGCATGAATTAGCGGGCAGCGGTGGGCCCCAGAGGCTCGTAAAACTTGATAGGTTTGTCTTGCTGCAATGAACACTTGGTAATCCAACGGCAGAAATGCCAGCGTGCGGATGTGCGAGCACAGAGCACATTTCAGATTTCACTTTTCCGCCTTTTGAGTATGTGCTCTTTAGTCATTGATAATGGCCGGCGGAAGGAAGATGGGTTTGTTTCATGCTGTTTAGTTCATTTCGAGAGCTTCATTTGTTTTTGTACACAGTATGTGTGAGATGAAAAAATGCACGAGGAGATTGGCTAAATCAGTGGAAGACATGTTTCATGACAGTTTCAAACAGCAGGAAACAAGTAAGGGGTGCCAAATGTTAGTCGTGTCACGATTTGTGCTTCTCTTCATCTTTTGGTGTTATATTTGACTCTGGAAAAGATCATTTGTCTTTTATTCAGGAGTGTGATTTGGTCTTGGATAGGTTTTTGCGTTGCTGTGTCTTGTGTGTGTGTCTTTGTTTCCAAGTGGGCTGCATCTCAGGTTACTTATTTGCAACCCTCCGAGCTCCTCCGTGCTTTGACTGTGACCTGCGAGTCGTTCTCACGGCGTCATATTATCGGGGATCTAAATCGTCCTAAATGCGCAGTTTCTCTGTTTTAGTTGGGCAGTACTTAGTTGAAATGTAAATCTTAAGGATGCGTTCTGAGACCAAATTTTGGCATCGGTGGTGTCAAAGAAGAGAGTTTGCGACAGTTCTGATTTGCGACAAACTTTCTCAAAAGTCAGCAGGGAAAGGCTCAAGCTCACCCGCGACTCGAATGACGACAAGCAAACAAATGGCTGGATGGATTTTGAATACAAAGCGCATTGTTGACAATCGATTTACATGTATGGCAATAGAAGCGATGTTAGGGATTACTAAATGTTAATTAAATGCGCGGCTATGACTCCAAACATGCATTTGCTAATAATGCTACGAATATGACAGCGTGGTGTTTGACAAGATCGATGGGCAACAATCTGTATTTGTTGTCGAGCCATCTTTCCTATTCGTGACGTCAGCAACAGTTCCAGTGGCATCTTTTTTTTTTCTGCAATTTCTCTCTAATGAGCTTTTGAAGCCCAAAGTGGGCTGCTCGGAAGGCTGATGAAAGACCGAGTGTGGCTCGGGAGGAAAAAAAAAAAAACACTTTTTATTCACACACGTGTACAAATGTATCGTGTGTCAATACGCACAAAGCAAGTTCGACCCCCACACGTGTTCCAAAGGCGACTCGCCAACGCAGACTGAATAATTCACTAAGAGCCAGACTTTGAGGGCTCCTCTGCAGTCTGCCAGTGAGCGCATGTGCAAGCCGTGAGTCTGCGCGTGTGGGTGGGGGAGTGTGTATCCGTGAGTGTTGTTGTGTTTGCTTGGAATCTCCCCGAGTACGCCGCGTGGGCGGATGAGGAGGGAAGCCCATGTGTTCCAGGCACAAGTCCACGCAGCGGCTCCGAGCCTGCTCGGCGCACAGATGGCAGGATAAAGGGAGCGGGAGAAAGACAAAGGATAGCGAGACACCGAGCGGAGAAAAAAAAAAAAAATAATATGAAGATTATTATTACGCAAGAGGCACAAAGAAAATTAGCACACTTGTGTGGCACTGTTGCAGACGAACCCCGCAACCGGATGAGGAATTGTGTGAGAGCTCCCTCATCAAACTGGGCTATTGCCATGGAAACTGAAGATTGGACATTGCTAAATTTCCAAACGTAATGGGCTGAGGGAATATTGTATTCGGTAGTGGTGGCAACCGGTTTTTAGTACAGCAATAAGAAGTGAAATATTGCCCACGATTGCACACCCAAATTTCAGGCTGCTATTAATGACTATGTGCAATAAAAAAAATTAACTCGTCTGCTTTCTGCTTTTTCACTTGAGCAAGTAAACACTTTTTGCTGCAAACCATGGACCCATCATACCATGACCTAGAACTGCTAAAGGCTCAGCCAGTGAATGGATCTCAAAGCCTTTGCGTCTTACTAGCATTGCCCCGAGTACTTGGAGGACTTCCTTTCTACAGGCTCCTTCCAAGTGGTCTTTCCAGGGAACTGTCAGGTCAAGCAGAAAAGCTTTCTTGCTGGACTGAGACACAAGGACAATGTCCGCAACTTAAACTGTCATTACAGTTCCACCAACAACAAGTCCTCCAAATCCTAGCAGGGGTCAATGAAATAGCTCGTTTTCAAATTTTGACCTAATTTAAGTCCACCTCTTCTGGATTCCGAAACATTTGCAAGATGCATTCAAAATCTAACTCAAAATTATTTTAAAAAATAATAATAGTAAATACCGTACATACACATTAAGAGTAAACGAACATGTGCAGTCAAAAGGTGACTTTGCTCAAATGCCGTTTTCTTCCATGCAACACGGAGGCCCAATCCTCCTACTGTCATTATCAGCGCTAATCCCATAATCACAGCAATCCTTAATGGGCTTGTTCGCTCAAAAGTGTCTCCGTCTACAGTGTGTACAGCATCTTCTTCCGTCTTAATGAGGTTTTCCAGATTTATGCAAATGAGCGCTAATCCGAAAGACTCTGCGGTCGTCGGACTCTTTCATTCGGTGAACTGACCTTTTCCGTGCCCCTTTCAAGGTTGCCGTGAGCAGCCCCCCTCCCCCCCCCCCTCAAGGAGCATGAAAAGGAATGCTGATTATGGGAGGGATACAAACAGGCAAGAGATGAATGAAGAGATTGATGAATGACACGAGGGACAAGCCAGCAGAAGCCGCGATAAACAAGTCAAAGCGAAATGATGAGCGGGCAGTACAGGAAATGATGCCACTAAGTCATCCCGGACAAATAAGCCCATTCTGAAACATTTAACGAGGTCGGGCAAAATTCTGAGTGGACCCTGATATTTTGCAGGTGACATTTTGATCCGCGGTGTCGGCAGGGAGCGGGTGGAAAAGAACCTGGAGAGGTGGAGGTGTGTGAATTAAAGGGAGGCTTCTGGAATGGAAAGCTTCCAAGGAATTGAGGCGGGGAAGGTGCGGGAGTTCAAGTACTTGGAAGAAAGTGGTCAGAGTGATGGGGAGTGCCAAAGAGATTCGAGGGAGAGAGCAAAGTGTCAAGCCGTACGTTTTAGAGACGGTACAATGACCAGAAAACAGGAGACGTTCTCTTATGTGGTACAATCCTAATGGATATGTTAGAAAAAAAGCAAGTGTGCTGTGGTTCATCGTTGTAACGGCAGGATAACGCAGCAGTCTATTAAGTTCCATATTTTGCATTCTGGAAAAATGGCTTCTCCCTATTTCTTCGTGGCAATTGACGATTATAATTTTATCCGAGCAGGTAAGGAAAACCTGGCAGAGATGCTTGTGTTTGATGTTTTATGATTTGGACACATTCTCATAATAGGCACACAATTTTATAAGCCGAGAGTCGGAAGGGAGACGCGTCACTCGGCGATGTATTTAAAGATCTGAGGAAAACGATCAGAGGGATGACTAAAAAGAAATTGATTTTTTTTTCTTCCCCTACCCAAAGCTGGTTTGAAAGGCTTATGTATCTTCCCAGAAAGTTCAGCTGTCTCTACGGGGGCCAAAATGCTCTCCACTTAATTGAATAACACAAAAAGCAAGTTCGTCATGATGAAATAATCGCGCAATCATGGCAAAATCTGATTTGGCTCACTGCACTGATATCCATAGAGTGCAGATCAACCATCTTTGGTGCAATTTTCTGAGTTATATATGAAATGATATTTACGAATTTAGTTCAATGACAGATTTTCTTTCAGGGCAACTATAATTGACACGGTAGTTTATGACATGAAAAATGTCTTCCAAGCCTGTCAGAAAGAAGGGACACGATGAGCGGCATTACATTCAAAATGTTCAAGGAGTGTTGTTGAGCTCCCAGTAGCCATGACAACGAGTGAGCGTAGTGAAAATGAGAAGGCAGAAAAAATAGTGAAGTTCAGGCAATGGGGTCGGCTGCCAACAGAAAGCTGTTCGCGGCAGCTTTCTCAATTTCTTCCCCAGTTGACTCCATGAATGAGACACATCGACATTCTTTCCCTGACAGCTTGGGCAGGGTGACCGGCGGTACGCGCTCGGTTGTTCTGCCATCGTTTGGAAAGCTCACTCGTGCTTCGAACACAAGTACACTCACGCTCACCGTTCGGGCCGAGTGCTGCAAGCTCACGCTGCCCTTTGTTCAGGAAGTGAGAAGGACAAATACGGGCAGATGAGGAAGGTACACTCACCCGTTTACTCGCTCAGGTGACCGTGGAAACGATGCCTGATTTTTTTTGCTGGATTTGTGAGTGGACAGACAATTCGGGATATGATGAAGCCTTTTAAACGGCTTATAAAATGTTACTTAAAACCTTTGACAGTTCATAAACATTTAAAAGAAGAGCAGGAAGAAAAAAGAATATGGAACGTGAGGTCAGCAGGAAGAGTTTACATGATCCACAAGTTTATGAGGGGGTGGGGTGGGGGGGGGGAGCATGGGGACAAGAGAAGTGGAAGACAGAAGACAAACAGTGTATCCGAAAAGCAGCTCCGAAGCTGCTCTGCTCACTCGGGTGAAGTCAAAGAAATGGTGCAGAGAAATGTATCACCATAAAGTAACAATTTCCTCGATATTTCTTTTGAATATTTGGAGTGGGAAGGTCAAAACTGATTTCATCACAGTTTTGTTTGCACCCAGCAGATGTTAATTTTTTGTATTAATTTTTTTTAGCAACCAATATGACGGATAATAAATAAAATAGTGACAAGCATGGACAGTACTGTATTCAACTGCACTACAGGACATTTTGGGCAGGGACGGTTCGGCAACCAAAAAGACTTATCATTTGGCACGAAATTATATTAAGATAAAAGTGAAGAAAAAAAAAACATTCCCCCCGCCAAATGTATTACAGTAAGTGGGACATGGAAAAAAGTAGCTTTCATGGGCCACATAAAATGATACAGCAGGCCGAATCTGGCTCCCGGGGGCCTTCAGTTTGACACCTGTGACTTCAATGATGAAGCTGCAGAGGTGACCGGAGAGCACAATAATAAAACGCGGCGAGTGAGAGTGAGCGACGTACTGCGCAATGAATGGCCTTATTAGAGCAGAGTCTTGCAGAGAGAATCTTCATAGCCAAAACGTGTGTGTGTGTGTGTGTGTGTGTGCGCGCGTGAGTGTGCACTTCCTACAGTATGTTGCATGCACGGGTTTTCGTCTTTTCAGAGGGCCACAGAAGGCATCTCTTCATCCACCCCCCAGTGGGAAAATGAAGGCTTCTCGCATTATGCAACGCATTGCCAAGCTCATCAAAGTACAATGAAGCAGCCATGCGTCAAGCTCCAAACACTCCGGCGGACGACCTGCTGTTGTTGGTAAACTCTGTTCGGGAATATGACAGTGATGCCGTATTTGTAGAGTTGCAGTTTAAGCTGTTAGCAATTTGGAGGATTTGTTTATTTAGCGGGGACTATTTAAGGAGGTGGATTCATTTGTTGTTCATAGATCATACAGCGGAGCAGCTTTTCCGAAATTGCTCAAAATAATTTCGTCTTTCTGCCGCCAGCAGAAGAAGCTACCACTTCTTCAATCAAAATGTAATTCCCCTACATGGTCAGCAGGGGGTATCACTACATCCATTTTCACCACCGCTTATCCTGAACAGGGTCACGGAGGGCTGCTGAGGCCTATTCCAGCTGACTTTGGGGAGAAGGCAGACTACACCCTGGTCATTGCAGCTGCAAAAACGGACAACAGAGCCAAACTGTCTCCAATAGTTTTAACTCTTTTGTCATTCGAAAAGATTTTGGAGCGCGTGCTCACAAGCTCCAATTTCCTCGAGAGGCATTTCACAGGGTTGAGGTCTGTGCTCTGGGTCGGAGCTCCGGTCTTGAAAAAGCTACTTTTGAACTTAACGTTTCTTTGCATTCACTCTTTGGGTAATCTGCTTGCGAAATATTTGAGAGATGTTGAGTCCCACCCAACATTTGAATATCAAGGTCGTCGTTTATTGTCCATTCGGTAAAACGTTTTGTGATGGGATGAGGTTACAATGCACAGCCTATCGCTGTTGTTAGGGCGTATGTGTGTCGTACTGAGGAAGAGAAAGAGAGAGACAGTGGGCGGTTGTGTGGGTGGGTGTGTCGAGGGGGGTTCAGTTGCCATGGCGACGGAAGAGCTTGTGCATGTGTGTTCGTGTGTGTACACTTCAAGCTGCCGAATGGTAACATCCTCCCGGGAGGACAGTGGATTCAAGCATTGTAATTGGCCCACGTCCTTCTCTAAGGAGCATAACAAATAACATAAAGCCCCAAAAGGTTGCTGTGGCCTCACATTGAGGTCATAAATGTTGTTTGTTGTTGTGATACGGCATGCCGTCTTGCCCTCGATTCCGATATGTGTGGGGAGAGAAAAAAAAAGAAAAAAGCATCGAAATCAAATGTGGAGGCTGAGTGCAAAGTCAGCAGCGGCGAGTAGCAACGAGCAAATTTATGTGAGGGTTTACCGGGAGTTTTTGGATGGCTTGCACTTGTCAAAGAAGTTTGGATGCAATATAGTTTGGCTTCACTAACAAATACTATTTTCACTCAGTTGCATTAAGCTACATTCTGCTCACTCGTTGGACTTTGAGATTTGTCATTGCTTTTTTTTTCCCCCACAATTGTTCCACCATTTCAACATGACACAGACTGGTGACAGCCAGTAAAAGGCGTAGCATCAACTCATGTCCACGTAGGTTTGAGCCCAATGCGTATGCCGCACATAAATCGGGAGCTCTCCAGACGGAATCAAAGTTCAAAGAAAACAAAGCGCCTGTAAATCTCTCAAACGTGAATTATGCATAGGGTGGTCAGTCAATGGCTGAAAAATAAATAGCGCACCCTCGGGCCTAACACGGACATTTCATAATGAGCCCACATGAGACAAAGAGAGATTTGAGAAGAATGATGCAGAAATGTTTTTTTCTGTTTTAATCTGAAAAAAAAAAAAAAATGGCGTGGATACAATTTATTTTCATTTTTCGTCATGACGGTCAACTCGCATTGGGACCAAGCAGGATAGCGACCATGTCAGACGAACATGTGTGAAAGTAGCGCTTGCATCTATATTTTTGTGCATTGCAACTCGGGTTTTCCTGCTCGTCGTGGAACTTTTCATGGAAGCAAACATCACGCTGCCCATTGATTTTCCTCCACTGGACATGTCAATAAATGCACGGCAAATAGCTTTGACCCCTTGCTCACGTCCGTCGGACCATCCAATGAGCAGCTCCATCCTGACAGGGTTTGTTGTGCCGCCTCTACCCTTGACCCGTTTGATTCATAAACGCTGTTGACGTCACGGGGGCCACACGGTTGACAGCAAATTAGCGCTCGGACAATCTGAATTGCCATGGCCCAGCACAGAGCCCTGAAGCACATTCGGTCAGAATCAGATTTCGATTGGTCATTTGGAAAACACGACATACATGTCTAAAGTTCTCCTCGTCTATTTTTCACTCCCGGGAGTGGAATAGCCAAGTGCCTAAAATAACTGTACACAAAATCGGGCATATGTGGACAACTGTAGTCGTTTGCTCTCCTTAATCATTTTTCCCCAAGGTTGACGATTAAGCATCCACAGTGAGCGATCCGAGCACATTATTTCAAAAGCACGACGCCACAGTGGAAATAAATTAGCCTGCCATGTCTGTTGGAGCGTGGAGATTGCTTTTCTCTCCTGACTCTTTCCCACCTGCAATGGTTTCCATCACGAATAGCGCCACAAACTCAATCGCCCGGCTTCTGATTGTTGCCCGGATAAAGTTTAGCCAGCCAGCGTGTTGATAAAGAGCCATCAAAGAGGCCAATTCTTTATCGGCTGTCTTCATGAGAGTCATGAGGAACTGGAGCCTATCTTGGCTAACTTCCGATGAGAGGCGGGCTCATTTTGACTCTTCACTTTGCCTAAAATGTGTGTTTTAGAAGATGCAGTTTCCTCTCTTGTCAAACACTTTCATTCCAGTTTTTGGCATTGAAGCAGCTTAAAAAATAATAATAAAAACTCCTCTTTTCCACCACTTCATTACACCACAGCCATTCGGTGGGACTCTCCATGGCCATTAGCATGCTTTGTTAGGCAAACTAAAAGACCTGCTCCAACCACGTGAGACTTCTTTGGGAAGAAATGAGTCACCGAGACATTTGGAAAGCACTGAAGTGTGGTTATGGACCTCTCAGATGCACATTTTGCTCCCCCATAAATAATCATCCCACCCGGTAATGAAGGTGCAACCTGCCACTCGCTTGAACAGATGTAAAATCGGTAATGAAGACATGTTGGAGAAATGCGCCCTGCGTGATGACGTGTGCGCCGAAGCGAGAGGGAAAATGTTCACCTTTATAGAGTCACGGAGGATCGCTTTCAAGGTCCGCTATTCATCTTGTGGTGTTATGTACCACTCTGCTTGGGAATGAACATCGGTAAGCTGTGAAAGATTCACTTTTCGTCAGGGTGTGTAACTTGCAATGCATCGCGGCTTCAAATCAAACCGGGTATGAGTATCATGGTAAAGGAAAGGTTGTTGCAGCTGTCATGTTGGGTCTTAATGCAATTGTGCAAGTGTCCCTAATGGAGCGGAGAGCAGATTTGCATCAAATCTCCACTAACTTGTGCCATGTATGTCCTATTTGGGGCTGCTCGCGGGGAATAATGCAATCAACCTGGCAACCCGAGCTGATAAAACAAACCAGTACGGCCTCCACCCTCCTCTTCATCCTGCCCCGGGGTGAATATCCAGAGAACCGCTGCCATTGTTAAGCACGAGGCTCGTTTGAAGTCTGCTCATATATTCGCGAGGGTGTAAAAAAAAAAAAAACATGAATGATACGCATCAAAGTTCCAGGAAAGGGGTGGGAGGGGGAGGGGGACAGGGGACTTGGGTAGACTGCAGCCTGGTTACACATTTTTCAATCTGGAGACCTTTCTCACTCCATGCCCAGGGGCGCAATGAAACATTCATTCAATCTTCAAACATCCAAAAAAATAACAAAAAGAATATTGTGCTCCCCACCCAAAAAAAAAAAGAAAAATAGAGCTCCTTCACCCGAGCGGTCAGATCTCAACAAATAACTGCCCAGAAGTGCTTCTAATTAACCTCCAATGCGAATAAATAACCATCTATAAAAAGAAGCAAAATAAAAACTAATTTGGCTCTAAATGCGTCACGCTGTTTTCTTTTATAGCGCACGATTTATCTGATCATCCACTTTACTGGTTTCTAAGTACGGTTTTCCTGCTGCTCACTCCATATTGGGCATCGTCTGTCCTTATTGTGGACAATCATGGATGCGCTGCCTAATGGACGCAGAAGAACAATAAGGATTGATTATGGAAAAGCTGCTCGAGCATTTTTCGACAATACATCCACTCTGTCTTCGCTAGTCTGACAATTCATTCCCGCGAGTAAGCTTGAATGCCAAAGTTATCCTATACGAGTGAGGACAAAGGGCGGATAACACATGGGACAAATAGTTTTGTCAACTCTTAGTTCTTTGCTGAAGATGTGGGAAACACAATTCTCATATTAGCAAACCTTAAAGTATTTTTTTTTATGGCCAAATTGTTGCCATGATATTTTGACTTTTTTTTTAAACAGTATACATGGACCTTAAGGTGGATTTGAGCATTTATTTGACATCCGGCTCAGTGTTGTGTGTGTAATTCAAACGTGGCACTAGTGTGTGTGTTGGGGGGGTCACTATAAACAGTCACCCCCATTAATCGACAGGGGTTACTATAGTCCAAGGACTTTGAAGTGGAAATCGCGGATATCAAATAAATGCTCATTCAGCTTTAGTGCCATCAGTTAGTCACAACATCTATTTTTTGGACACGATAAGGACTCGAGTATACAAACGTGCACAAAACCAGTAAGTACAATCATAATGCAAGCAGTTTTTGCCATGATTCAGAGCCACCAAATCCGGTCGGGAGGGTATTTCGCTACACTAGTATTGGATTGGAACTTACTTTGACTGTCGAATTTCCTGATGATTGTGTCCAGGAAGGTGTTCTGCGGAGCCACATGGCCTCTCCGAACCGGCATCTTCGATGCAGTGGCCCCAGGACTTTATCGGGACTTTGCTGGACTTTGGAAAAACTCAACTACTCCCAAGGAGACCCTGACTGCTCGGTCCAGTCGGGGATGCAGGTTGCCCCGAGTTTTTTGTTTTTTGTTTTCCTCCCCCAGTTAATGAAAGTTGCGTCCTTCCGACAACGCGCAGTTGATGTGAGGCGTTCACTGCCTCCCGTTTGCGAGGTGGGGAGAGCGACGGTGTCTGTTTCCGTCCCCTCTTTGGTGATGTTGGTAGTGATGGAGAAGGAGGAGGGCGCTTGTCAGGTGATATATCCTCCTCTCAGTGGAGCTCCGCCACAATCCTCCTCTCATGGCGCACGACGGCAGGCTCCTGTGAGGCGGACTGGAGGAGCTTGGCTGCGAGCGTCGTGGTGCTTGGAGCCATGGAGGGCTGGTGTCTTTGTTTCGCTTCTCATTCCACTTCTTCTCAATCCGGGCAAATAGCTAGAAAAGAAGGGAACGTCCACCTTGTTGAGTATTTTGGAAGGTGCTTTGCGTCGCTCTAATTCGCCTCCTCCTCTTGCGCTTCCTCCTCCGCTGTGCGCTTTTTTTCTGGATGACTTCAGCTCCACCGATTCGAGCTGCGCCTCTTTAACCCTTTATGCCTCGACCACATCCGTTTAGTTGAATGAATGAGAAACCACAACCATCTCGAATTTTTTTTATAAATAAACAAACATACTTTATGGCTTCTAGGTTACAAATTGTGTAAATTGTCCTGAGACAAAATTTTAGAGTTGGTAGAAGTGATTCCTGGTCATTTAAAGCTAAAAAAAAAAAAACATAAAATGGCTTTTTCTCTTTTCCTACCCCCTTGCTTGATGACCAATTCAAATATTAAATACAGCCAATACATAGCCTATAATGCTTTTAAATCGTCTTATTTGTATTCTTTTGTTCATATGGCTTTCCTAGAGTTGTAAAAAAACATTTTGTTTTACCAAAGACATATTTCAAATCGTACTAAGTACTAATATGTGGTGTCTCTCGACATACGAGCTGCTCTGCTCCTAAAACTATCCATCTAGAACTGAATGAAACCGATTACAAAATGATTTATCACCTGTGGTTTTTTTCCCTTGAAAACAAAACAAGGATATAAGAAAAATAATTCGAAAATAAACGGCCCGTTTTGAAAAATACGAGTGCGCAAATTATCATCTATCTTCTGGAATGACCCACAAAGGAAATACACCTCAGTCTTGCTGTGGTGAAAATTCTCATCACAAGAAATGACACCCAAAGGCCCGACCGATTTTAAGCATTTATAAGGCAGTCGGGTGTCAAATGGGGGAGCTTCCATTGTGTTCCACCGCAGGTGAAACCTACAGACAACACGCGTAAAACGTCTGGAGTGACAGCTGGATTCGGGTTTAATTAACACTCAAACGTGGATGAGGAAGGATACTCCCATGTAAAAAACAAAAGCGATGTTTCAGGTGATTGCTGACCCATTTTAATTGGCGTGAATTACGCTGGGGTTGAGGATTCACCACCGAGGCGTTCATGTACGTCACAGCGCGGGGTTCCCCTCACGTCAGGCTGCATTCATGGACTGTCGGATAATAAGCAACCGAATCTGTCACGTGACTGAAGCAAACCCTATGACACACAGCTGTCAGACGTATTCGCGTTCATTAATCAAGGAGAAATAGAGACATTATAGTTTCAGTTATTGACGTCTTCGGCTCTTTACTCGAGTAAAAGTAATGCTTGAAAAACACAAATTAAAATTTCACACGGTTAACTTCCTAGTATTTCATAAAGCAGGAATATAATCACAGAAAACATTCGGCGAAAGCATTTATGACGTTTCCACCCAACAAACGTTCCTCTTACCTCAACATGCATGTTCAAATTCGACGGCACGTTTTGGAAAGCCGTGGATTCGCAAAGTTTGTGGAGTAATCCAATATTTCCTCGCTGCTGGTGCTCAGCTGGGACTTTTGGTTTGCTTCCTTGTCATTTTCAGGGCTGCGTTTGCTCTGTTCGAAGTGTGAAGACTTGTCTTCAATTTTGCTACTTGATTTGTGGCTTGTGCAGGTGCGATGGATCGCGCACAAACCACCAAATTGTCCGAATGTCTCATCCAAACACATTCAAAATCACTCTGTACGGTGTGATTAATCTGGACAGAGCCTCTTTTTCCCCCAAATTAAAGGAGTACGGCACATTTTGAAAAATTAAGGAGTAATAATAAAAAGTAGGGCTAAAAAACTAAACAAAGGTAAAGTAAATGATATTCAAAATCTCTACTAAAGTAAGGTAATAAAGTCTTTGTCCGACGCCAAGTGAGACCTTTGAGTCCACAACGACTGCCTGAAACATTGCGATTAAAAAAAAAAAAACTC
Organism: Hippocampus kuda; assembly: GCA_901007745.1. Taxonomy (NCBI): domain Eukaryota; kingdom Metazoa; phylum Chordata; class Actinopteri; order Syngnathiformes; family Syngnathidae; genus Hippocampus; species Hippocampus kuda. The sequence continues at coordinate 29,130 of CAAKHF010007664.1, forward strand.
TACACGTGACACAAATACTCATGTTCAAGTGAACTTAATTCGACCTCTAAACTTTTGAATGCCTGTGTCCAACTGAAAATAAATAAAACCTGTTCTGAATTTTGTCGTTTAGTTGATATAGAGAACAAGTTGTGCAAAATTGGATATGCATTCAACTATATTTTGTTGTTCTACTTCTTCCTTTCATAACTTTGCTGCTGTGAATTGGGAATTTCTCCATTGCGAGACTAATAAAGGTTTCTTAATTAATTAAAAAGTTGATACAGATTCAAATTTGGTTGGTTATAGTTCATTTTAGAGTAATATTGAATTACCTGTATAACCAATAACTATTTTCGGTGAGTAGTGAAAGGAAAACATTGATTGCAGTTGTTTATGCAGAAGTTGTTGTTTTCTCTCTTTGTGAGCAGCATGGTTTCATTTTATATCTTTTAAATACCCGATTGCATCAAATCACGAATGCCAAATACCATGAAAATGATTCTTCTACTAGTACCATTTATTATTGACTCTTGATTGATGACATTAGGTTCAAATTGCTTGGATTGGTTCTTGATAGTGTTGTGTGAAAATGTGTATCAGGATAGTATTGGTGTTTCCCGACCGCAGCAGCAGAGGCGGCTCCCAGGTTCATTCTGAGGCTTTCTCCTTAAATCCATTCGAGCAGGATGTGTCACGCCCCCGACTGAGTATAAAACGGCCTTGTTTTCAGTTCCGTCATCTGTAGGCCCCCTCAAGCAACATAGCTAGCTACTCAGTGCACTGCATTGATCAAAATGACCTGCAATCACAAAGGCACTCATTTTTTTGCACTGATCACTGTTTTAATGATTGGAAAGAGGTGATGGATTGCAGCCCCGCGGTTGGATGAGGCCTGAGCAGTCATTTGTCAAAATGTGACATTTTAGTATGAATTAAAAATGCATCAGTTCCCCTCCTATTACACACTGGAGTATTCGCTACATTAGCTGAGAGTCAGAGGAGGCGGGTTGACCAGCCTTCCATCTTCAACACCCCTTATTTAGTCAGGACAAGCGAGCAGGGAGGAGGAGGAAAGGATAGAGGGTGAAGAGGTGAAAGAGGACAAGAAAGATGTGGAAGATCTCTTGTTTGTGGATCAGCCAAATTTCACTTTGGCTATATATGATGACGCTAAAACACAGGCCAAAAGCGTGTGTGCAGTTTTCCAAGCAGTGAATATCAGGCATGCCTTTATTTCCCTTATCGTTGTTTATTTACATTGAAGCAGCCTACGAGAATAGTTGTACAGGGATGAAACAATGTCATGCTCTGGTGGGCTAACTGGACATACCTTATCGCAGCTAAGCAGCCCTTTCCTGTTAAACTTCAATCCCCCCCCCCCCATTATGAAAACCATATCAATATCCTATTACATTCGTCCAAAAATGGCTAAGCTCAAATTCTGTTGAGAAAGTTGTCTAAATCAGTCAAGATATAGCAAACCAACTCGACAATCCCTCCGAAAATGCAACATCTGTAGTACGGTGCCATGTGATAAAACTGCACATTTTAGATGAAACTTTTAAAGTCACACTTTGTCTGATCAGCATCTTGATACGCCACTCCTGTGAGATGGATGCTTGAACTCGGCAAAGAAGAAGTGCTCACGACCACACATTTTGACAAATTGAATAATACCTGGGAGGGAGGGCCGGCCATTTTGTGTCAGAGGAAAAAAAGTCGATAGATCTTTGAGTTCGGCTCAAGAAAAATGGGAACAAAAAAACAGAAGTGCAAGGACATGAACTGCTTTTTCCATTTCTGGCATGATCGTTTTCATGACATTTTTCCTTCTTTACCATATCCGGTAACCCTCTGTGGTGGAGTGCGAAGTAGCGATTCATGTCATTGATTTATTTTGCTTTGGATAGAAAAAAAAAAAAATAGATGCACAATTGAAAAAATATGAAGCACCCACATGTTCTGTGTGTAGAAAGGTTTATTGAATCCGATGTAATAATAAAAAAAATCACCACATATTATACAAATTTTGTAGTGAGCAAAACTGTTGTCTACTCGTCATTTAATGTCGAAAGTTCCTATTTAGAGTGAACCATAGGCCCTTTAATAATACATACAAAAATAGAGTTGGTAAAAAAAAAAACAATGTGCAAGACAAAGATTAAACACGGGGACTGAATGTTTGGGATTCAAAGGACTATTTTCGGTCATACAAAGTTGAATGACAAAAGGAACACATTTTTATGCGGACATAAAGAGGGTCCAAGTGGTTCATTCATCCATTGCCTCCAAACTGTTTGATTTGGCCAAAATAACTCTCTCCTCTTCATTGTACACCCGAATGTACACGTGACCGAAATTCCTCATCCATGTATGTGCTCATCGCCTGGACAGGTCACCCCCTGTGAATCAAGTTGAAACAATCGTGGAGCAGTGAGAAGCAGAAAGTGAACAGGTCATTGACATTCCTTTGCGATGAATAATAGGCAACGTTTGCACAGCTTGGACGGTGAGTTCTTTGTCTTGAAATACTTTTAAAAGTCAGTAAAAATTGAGCAGGAATGTGGCAAAATGTTTTGGGGAGCGTAAGGAAGCATTTATTTTTTATTTTTTTTATTTTACAGTCATAGTTCAGATTGTTCACCTTTGTTGGCACTCTAGGTTTATTGTTGAAACACTGAACTGATGATATGAAATTTTTCTGCAGACGCATAAGCTATAATTTGCATGTAAAACAAGTCATGTATGTAAAAACTCAAAGTGGGGTCCGGGTGGTGGTGGTGGTGGGGGGTGGGGGTTGTGTGAAGCATCCGCATGCTTGAGGTTGCAATCATGAGAAGAGAGCACTCACACATATCAACTGATGGCAGCTGGTCCATCTGCGTGTGTCAAAGATTGATTGCCATAGTGACCAAATCCGTCAGACGCCGTTGTCTATGAGATTGTAGCACTGAGAAGGGAATTTGAGCTCAGGGGGGATGCTCCAAGTTGTGCGGCGGCTACATCCAATTAGCTTACGCAATCGGAGTTGGGATCAGTGATTGAATTATTGATGGGTGGGGTGGGGTGGGGTGGGGGGCGGGGGTGGGCGCTCAGGCTAACATACATTCCTGGATGGCTGTGTGAAAGTGTCATTGTAAATGCACATCTCCATATAGGATACTTTGGACATTCCACTTTGGAAAACGCTTTCAAAAAAACTCTCTGGCAGTATCAGTGGCCAAATGCAGACAAAAATCTTTTGATTGCAAACCTGTGTATGGCCCTCACCCATTTCTGTCATAAACATCTTACTTTGGTGCCATCTTGCGCCAAAGGAACTATCTTACAGTGAGTTGAGGAGTTTCATTGCATTAACACGTCGCGGCATCTATCAGCAACTGTCCGTCTCGAACGCTTTCAAGTTTCTTCACATGCACTGTTGTAATGAGTGCCGCATGCAATGATTTTTCCGTCTCCCTCAATGCCTGCGCCACATTACAATAGGAGACGGACATTCAAATCACTTTGGTCGCGTTCGCTTTCCCTCACCTTGGCAGCTGGTGCACTCGCAGCTGTGAATGACAGGCAGGACGACCGGCTCGCTGTCGCCACTGTCGCACCGCAAGTTGAGGAAGCGCACAGGGTTGTCCGGGTCCAAACGGTAACTGCAGCACTCACACACAGACCTGAGGTAGGGCTCCTGTGTCGAGATGAGAGAGGACGCTGAATGAGTAGATCAAATCGACGCACGAGCGGGTCGGTCAATAATTTGTAAGAACAACACCAATCTCCCTACCACGTGATCTGACCAATAGTAATGATTTGTGACAACTTATGTGTTGCCTCGAAAGAATCGCTTTGATGCCATTGCTATTTTTCAAATATGTGTGGCAGTTGCAGTCGTTCTCATGACCTCACGGATGACTTTTCGCAGCATACCGTTTCTTCACTGGTTACCATGCCCCGTTGCCACAGTAACAGTAGGTAATGACACATTTGGCTCAGCTGATGTTTATTTTTACTAATCTTGCAGCATGACTGGCTCTATTTTTAAAGTCGGAGATGTATGGATGCCAACAGAGAACAAAGTCGCCATGGTGATGCGCTGCGGTCTCTGCTGTCTTGCGAGGCGAATGAATATGAAAAAAAAAAAAACCCAAAACCTAAAAATAAAAAGGACGTTCAAAAGAGGCAGACAGAAGCTTTAACGAGCTCAACACGTGACCTCCAACATTCTCCTTCACGTGCGCGAATCAACATGTCTATATTTAGCTCAACAGCTAAACGGTGCATGTGCCCAAGCAGAGTACGTCTCTTCGCACAAATGATCATTTGGAGTTAGACACAGAAGAGCCTATTTGCTGATCACTGCAACCCACACGACAGTCTGCCATGGAAGGAAAATACTGTTAATAACAGCTGAGAGTTGCGGTTAAAGGCCTCGAGCTTGAAAAATTAGGAAGTCAAGGTACTGCCGTAACTTCAATATGACCTCCAAATATGAGAGTGATCATAAACGGCTTCGTAGCGCACTTTCAGCATATCGCTCACACCATAATGAAGCCGTACGCCGCCGTGCGAGGAAAATAAACGGCCCGAGGATGCAAGGGAAGCTCAAACCAGCAACGTTACGAGACAATAACTGACCCGAGCTGGCCCCGGGCCAGCCTGCTTATGAGACGGACTGTCGATAATCAACACGCATGACTGTGTGTGTGTGTGTCCCGAGCTTCTCCATACCTCCAAGATGACGTCCGTCCTGGACAGACAGCGCCCCTCGCAGAAGCTGACCTCGATGTTGTCAAGCCGACAGTTCCCCTTTGTGATGTTCTTGACCTGCACGTAGCGACGGCACTCCGGCGCGGTCTCGTCTGACGCGTCCACACGGAAGGAAAGGAGGCACATGAGGGGCGAACATAAAAACGGAGGCAAGTTAAAAGAGCAAGGAGGAAATAATTGAGACTATCTGCTTCGATTTGCATAAAAGGAAAAAAAAAAAGAGAATGACAAAGCCATAGGAAGGGAGAGCCCGATTCTATCCTGGGGAACAAATTGTGACACTGCTTCACACTTTGCATGTGAAGCAAAGAGATTTCAGGCCAAGTGGAGGTTGTGTAACCCTTCCTAATTGGCCACTGCGGCACAAAGAATCGTCTGCTTCAAATATTCCCCAGGTTGCATTTTCTGCACATTTCTCATTTACCTGGAAAAGGCTTCCTGCAGACTGGACAGCAGCTGCCCGGTTCCTCGACTTTGACTTCCCCCTGAGCGAGAGGATGCAGTCCGTCTCAGAATCAAGCCGTATCAACAACGATCATGAGATTCAACCATGAATTCATCCCATTTCAATGTCAGATGTGAATGCAGGCAAGAGTGTTAGCTTTGTGCCCACAAAGTTGACCGGCACACAGATTTTTGAGTTTCAGTCAATGTTTACGTACAACGCTACTTTTGCTATTTCACTGACCATTCGATTTTCCTTTCTTTAATGAAAGGATATGAACAATTTTGCCTCTGTGCTAAGATGGAGGCGTTGTAGCCGCCAAAGAGGCGAGATTTGGTCCAAAGAAAGAGCCGCTTCGAGAATGCACAGCAACTCAAAGTCTGGCAGCGGACTCGCGACACCTGCTGAAGCCGAACCTTGAAACTTCAGCCTTGTGCATCAAACATCAACGCAGCTGACTGTTCACCCCGAGGACATTCCCTCCCACTCAGCAGCGACCAACATTCTTCCCTCAGGGGTGGCAGGAACCGACTCACTAAGAGAGTGGGAGTGCATGAGCGGAATGACTTGAAGAGCTTTCAGATGGCAGATGGGATGCATGTGTGATGTGTGAAATGTTTGTATGAAGTGGAGACGAGGGACTTGAGAATGTTGGTTCAAGAAAAAAAACTAAAATATATGTGCACCATATGTGGAACGCGCAATAGATTGCACGGTGAGCTTCGAAGGTAGACAATCAGCTCACCTTCAAAGTTTGACCTGTCAGCAGATTTTATTTTTACCCCGGCCTTCATAAAGCTGCCGGTGAGCTCAAGACGAACGTGGAGCAAAAATCGAGTGTGTGAAGCAAGAGATAGAACAGAAATTGCTCTTCTTTGGGTGTGTTTATTTGCAAAGGAATTTTGATCGCTCAATAAAGTTCCAATTCATCAAGTATGAACTTAATCGGACAATTATTTTTGGAAATCTTGCACTCAACAAATACTCCATATATTTATTTAAAAAAAAATAAAATTAATACTAAAACAAACAAAGAAAAAACCTAAAATGTTGAAAATGAAACAAAAACAAAAAAATCTAACTATTATAACCCTCGTAAACACATTGTAAACAGGAAGCAGTAGCACGCTTGTGGGTGGATCGGGCAATCACATATTGATCGGCTCCAGCCAGTGACTTTTAGAGAACATATTCAACATTCTTTGGGGAGCCAAGAATGTGCATTTCAAACGAAATGACACATTTGTGACCACCTGAGACAGTGTGCGAACTGGACCACCCCAGGGGAGCATTCAGCAGATGGGCAGGCCTGCCATGCTGCTCTGGGAAAAATCTATTTGTCTACTTGTGTGTGCAAACAGCAACTGCAGGGGGGTGGAAAAAAGTATTTTGGAACAAGTAAGGGACAAGATTTTAACTGTTTCCCCCAGAAACCATTAAAAAAATAATAAATTATGTTTTCATTTGCATTTCCCCAGGTATGGGAATATTTGGCTGTTTCTTCAAGCATTTTTCATAGATAATAAGCGAGCACATCCACAGCGCGGACAATGACTCAACGGTGTAATAAAGACAACGATTGAGAAAAATGATTCATGGGGGCGGATTGGGAAAAAAAAGGGAGGAGTCGTCATTTCTAAAAAAGCAAAATTGAATCGAAATAAGATTCCGCTGTAGTTTGTCTTACGATTGGATCGGTATCTGAGAAATTGACGTCCAGGGAGGTCTCCGTGCTGAAGAAGTTAGCTCGGCCACTACGGCAAAGTGCACAGGGCCTTTAACTAACCCCCAAAAACCACAACTGTCACATTGTAAATAAAGAACGGTTACGTGGATCCCGTTGACACGGCAGCACAAATTGGGTGTGAATTCTGCAGAGGCAATATGTGAAAGAGGGAGCTAAATGTACGTGGGGAGACTTTCCGTCGAGTTCAACTGCTGTCAATTGTTGGCGTGGAAGAGTAAACTTTTGACTGCAAAGATATATCTTTGCCTTTAATCGGATATCCTGCCGTGTTTGTGAAATCCACGACGAGCCCGTTTAGAGTCACGGGCGAGGGTTGTCGAGTAGCCAACCCGTATTTCTCACAAATGGGTGAAGGCTTGCCAAATGTATTTTTCACATTACGGTTTCGCTCAAAAGAAGCAAGGACAAGCAGATTTTCAAAGTCTTTATATTCTAAATGGAAATGTACAAAACGGGAAATCAAATTACTGAGAAGAGGAGGGCGGTGGGGGGGCAAAGTAAGATGCTGAGTCATGGTGTATTTTGCGTGATGGCAGTATGGGAAGCGAGCGGGCCTATAGTGTGTCTGCAGCCTACGGGCCAGCTAACACAGTGAAAGATGAAGGTCTGCCTGGGTTATCAAACAAACGCCATTATGACTTGTCCTCCAGGTACACCACAGTAAATAATTTTGCATAAAGCAGTATTGCTGTCCTCTCCAATGCAGAAAAATGCACTAAAAGGTCCATTTTAAAAAGATGAGGACTTTTATGCTGTTCTTAACAGTGGGGAAATAAAACAAGCCAGTGTGTGTTTTTATATACACACACACACACACACACACACACACACACACACACACACACACACACACACACACACACATATAAAGGAAGTGCTTTAAAAAAACACTAAAGTGAGAAAATGTGATTTTGGCCAATTTCAGAGGTTGTATGTACTCATATGAGGTCTTTTTTTTCCCTGTGGTGTACCTTAATGTAATTCAGTTGTGGCCGGCGCTTACAACAACCACGCAGTCAAGCTAATTTAGATCTAATTTGAGAATAATCGCGACGCTCGTGTTCAGAAGTTGATTAAATGCCAGCGAGCGTGTCTCACCTCATCACAGTGGAGTTCAGGGCACTTCGGCTTGCACAGTTTCTTCCCGTTCACGCAACGACATGACAGGCAGTCCTCCTCCCACTCTGATCCTGCCTGGCTCACACACACAGAAACAAATATTCGCCATTTACATTTTTACTCAAATTTCTGTCCCCGGTCACTGAATTTTTGATGAAGTGCGGCTGGCTCAGATAGCTCAAGATCAATGAATGACATTGCGACATGTAATGCATCGCCCTCACTGTTGTTTAAAAAAAAAAAAGGGAGCTTGCAGAGCCACGTTTTGACAACGTAATTATAACAGCATGTACGGACACGCGTTCGATAGAACGCACGGGCCAGCGCATTTCTATATGTTGGCAACAGCAATCAGGGAGACTTCTTCGGTTCAGCAGATGGAAAGCACACTCCACGGGGTGATTTCGCAGCTCACACTCGGCGGCCATTTGGCATAACAGCCGTGAGGCGGTTGATTAGAAAAGCCGTTGAGGGTCTTTAGAGCGACATTCGTCATCGCATGCTGACAAGTAAGAGGAAGCGAGGAAAGCCAGCAAAGAAAGAATTTAAAAAAAAAAAACACGTCATTGAGAGCGATATCAAGAAAAGGGGATCTGACCTCTTGTCAGCGTATGATTAATTCTCATCATCCTATAATATCCCTTTCTTCATAAATTATTCCTGGACGGCTTGCCCAGTTGCGGTCAGAGTGCTGGCTTTCTGCAGCACGGCATGAATAATTGATGGCGCTTTGAGCAGGAGAGGCACCGTGGTGTAATACGGGCCCCGGGGCATGTCACTCATCTTCTCATCGGCCCTTTATGAGTAAATAACACAATGGGAGTGAATAAGAGAGAGAGCGCGTGAAGGGCAAAGTATGATGAGGTTCAAAGGTAGGCCACAATGAGGCGGGCACAACGGTCGCAAGGTACGAGCTCGGCCACGGGTCTGTGTCTGGTGTGAGCCGGCGCGCACGCGCGTGCGTGTTTACCTCCCGCACGACTCCTTGGTCACGGCAGGAGCAGAGAGCAGGAATGACGCACGCGCCATCGGTGTTTCGGTAAAGCCCCTCCTGACACACGCAGCCTTCTGACGAGTGAGTGCAGTTGATGGGAGTCGGGTAGTAAATGTCCTCGCAGCTCCTTTCGCAGAGTGGAAAGTCTTCTGACAAGCTCCTCCGCCGCTTCCATCGCTCTCCGGCAGGACACGCTGCAGAGGGGGAAGAGTCAGTTGGTGATGAACGGGGTGTCAGGGAAAAGGAAATGAGAAAGGGAAGATAAAACCAGAAGATGACAGGACGGATAAGAGGAAAAGGGAAATAGAAATAGATCAGTTAAGGAAGGCAAGTCGGGATATCTAAAATGTGGAATTGCCTTGAGGATTGATGGAAGCGCTTGACGATGAGTGGAAACAGCGTACGTTTGTCTTTTTATACAATACAGTCATACCTTGTCCGGGTGTAGTTCATCCCCTGACCAATCGAAATACCATGAATCTATTTCTGCCTTCCCCCCCCCCCCCCCCAAAAAAAAAAAAAAACAAGA
>CAAKHF010007664.1:38726-74915 GCA_901007745.1 Hippocampus kuda
CCTCCCCCCCCCCCCCCCAAAAAAAAAAAGCACCAGCATTTTGTTGACGTGATTTTGAACTTTCAGGTTCTAAACCCTCAGTTTGAATGTCATTGTCTAAAAGTAACCCAGATGGGTCGCCCTCTTACTCACAACAATCTGGGGCCACGCAAGGAGCAGTGCGGTGGTCGGAGCCCTCACACGGGACCCCTCCATACTGGCTCGGCCCTACCACAGTTCTGGTAGAGCTCTGTTGTCCTGTACCACAGCTAGCTGAGCATGGAGCCCATTGGGACCAGTTGGACCACTCACAGTCCACTACAGGGTGAGAAGAAAGGATGTGTGAAGACAATGCAATCATGCTGCAGTTTTTCACAAAAATGTGAATCAGTCATTCACTGTTGTTTGATCCGCTCCACTCAGCATTCGCATGAGCAATAACCCTTTAATATTACATTGACCGTAAATGTTTATTAGCATAGTGTAGACTATGAATATATTTATACTTGACGAATATATTTTGTTTTATTTATTTTTGGCCCATCTGTCCAAGTTAAAAAGCAGCTTGCACAGACCCTGCTGCAGAGGCTGCTACTCCCCCATTTCATTGGTCAACCAGTACATTACGAACCCTTTGACAAACACATCGTACTCTTGACATTTGCCACTTGAAAGAAATGACACATTTTTGATTGCCCCGGCGCTTTCGCTGCAATAAAGGCGAGATCCTACAAAGTGTCGTCGCCGCTTTTTGACATTAAAAGCTGAGGCAGAGCATCACTCACCGTCGCAGAGCTCGGAGGTGCAGTTAAACACTCCTCCGCGACACACACTGAGGACAATAGGGAGAATTTAGTTTCATGTCAAAGTCCTACAGTACGTGCTTTTGAATAAAGGATGACGAAACAGTCATCACATAACACAGATGGGACATACAGTAAGTACGGTGGTGTATTCAGTAAAAAGAGATAAAGAGATTGAAAACAAGTACAAAAGCTCAGTTGAGTCCCCCAAAATAATGTGTGTACCATGTGTTGCAGTGATACTGGACGGATGTTCCAGGCGACAGGACTTCTGTGCTCATATTCAATGTTTGGTACGCAATCGGCAGAGAGAGAAGTGAACAGGGGCATTCTGCATAGGACACACACAAGCCTCCATGCAAGACCTGGTTTAGACGAGGAAAAAAAGCAAGACAAAAAACATTGCACCGGGTATCACAATGCATGCAGCTGAACATGGAATGTCTGAACACTTTCACACAAAGACACATGAAGAAGTATCCAGACCTGACCAGGTGGGCAGGAGCACCCGGCGTTGCAAGGTCCTGCCAAACACTGAGTGTGGGGCCACAGGTCTTCACAGGTAAATGGACAGGAACCGGAACAGTCACTGAAGACCTGGCCATCCGGGCACTCTGTAATTTACACCTTACTTAATATTCATTTACTCATCATTAGATGTTTCTTCATGTAAATCAACGATTCTGCTCATTAAAAGTTACAAGATTTTTATTTATTTAGTTTTTACAGCGGTTGTAGTTTTCAAAGGTGCTGAAAAGCACAAAGGTGTTCCCCTACGGAGTGACAGGCAACAAGCCTGTCACATGATATGTATGCCATAAGACGATGGTAAACTTTCCTATTAGACAGTTCTATGGCCTGACTAAATGAAGCGGCTTTCCTCGAGTCAACATTGTTCCTTGGCAACAAGATACCAAAATATGGTGGCAGCGCTCTATTTTTATCGTAGACAGGGCTTCAGCCTAAGCGCAAAACAACAAATAGGTGAATTTTGGTGAAAAATGGAGGATAAATGCTCAATATAACTTAAAATATTTTGCTTGAATTGCCCAATTCGAAATTTTAATCTAAGCAATTTTGAGTTCACCTAACTTGGATGTGTATTATGTAAGCTGCACTGTAGAGCACATGGCCCAAACATAATGTACGGTAAAAAATATATTGTTTATTTCAATCCAGTTGAAATGACTAAATTGTCCCACTTTGAGAGATTTTGGAAGTTACGCTGTGTGATATTTATTTCTTTTACCGGTTCCGCAGCGGTTGCTGTTGCAGACAGTGTGTTGCTCAAGTGGCCCAGCGCAAGCGGCCCCGCCCGGCTCTGATTCTCGAAGGATTGTCCTGTTACGCGCGGACAACCCACTGCCGCATGTGGCGCTGCACTCGCTCCAGCTCGACCATTCACTCAACAAACATCCCACTGGAGGGGGAAAATATTAGAAACAACAGATTTAAATCCAAGCGAGTCTCCAACGTATTGCATAATTAGTTGACATGCAAGGATGTTGAAGACCAGGGCACGGGCGCAAGTCGCAGCTTTCTGTCTGGGTGGTTTCAGAACAGGAAGGTCCGCCCTCTCTGTCTTGGCACAGGCGCGTTCGTGTCCATTGGCCACGCCCACACGAAGCGGAGCAGGACGTCCATGGGGTCCAAGGCTCATACGCAGGACAGGGACGATCGGTGCAGGCGAGAGTTCCATTCTCACACACGCTGGTGAACAAAAAGTTGCTTGAGAATTGGGTGCCATGAACTAAAAGGACCATTTGTGTCCGCATTTCAGTCACAAAGCGCTTGACTGTGTTCTACTCACCAGTTGTTGCAGTCCACGACAAGCCCTTCGTTAGGCATGAACTCCAATGTCCCGTTGCCCGATGGGATACCGCAGCGACATTCTGCCACGGGCACACAATGGCTGTCCTGCAATAACTGTCCCTCTGGGCAACGACAACCTGGGAAGGGAGGGCAGGAAGGAAAGCAAGTTGATTTAGAGGTGGCCTGTTATTGTGTCGAATCAATAAGTGTCACTCATTTATGTGTTTGACTGTATTTGTACCATTCAAGAACAGGCGGATAAGTGATCGGCAACCGGCGCTCTGTTTTTTTTTTTCCCATCCATTCCGATGCGTGTTGTGGAGTGGAGTGTCTTTCATGAAAAATGTATGGAAGTCATCACATACCTGAATGACAGCGTCCTTGGAGACACTGTACATGCTCCCATAAATCAGTGCAGCTGCGAGGACACAGATTGGCACAGGCCTCTTGGTAGACACGCCCCCTGTCTTCACAGCGTTCACCTTCCATACAAAACAAAGTCTTTTGAATATATGCCTACGTGACACGCTTTTCCTTTTGTTTGGAAATAGAACACACTGCTCCACAATAGCGTTTGGCGGAATACCCGGGCAAAGTCCCGTGTTGCAGCTCTGGCTTTGAGTCTGCTGGATCCGGCAGAGGGGTCCTGGGGGAGAGGCCAGAGGATGCCTGTAGCGCTGCCTGACTCCACCGCTGCACGGTTGGGCACAAACTGTCCAAGCACTCCACGCGCTCCACTGACATAAATCTGAAACATGGAAAACACGACCAGACCGTCATCATCAATACCAAAATTCCAGTGTTTTTTTTTTTTTTAATAATTACCACACGAACCACAGGAATGGCTGCTGTTTTTGTAGTCTGGCCATTATTTGTTGTTTGTGCGCGAGGCATACTGGAGCAATTAAGAGATGAGTTTGTGCTCCCAAAATCGAGTTGATTGCCATTTACATAAATCAATTTCGAAAGCTCTTGTTCCAGGCCTCTCTATCAAATGTTTTACTTTCATTTCCAGTCAGGCTTTAGGTGGATGACTGCAAATCCAAACGCATTCCTGTACGTGCTAATCATGAATCTCAATTTCAAACAATGAGCTATGAGCATATGTTTTCAGATCGCTCCATTTATTCAGATTTGCCGTCTTAACAGCTCAACCTTAAAAGAAGATTCATCATGATCACACAAACAAAAGTCACACACGGCATTTTGAATGATCGATTTCAAGTCGGGGCCCGGTAATCTCACATGGTCAACCCGGGTAAATGAAGCTGTTGTTGAATGCACCTTGGCACATGCCGTCATCCGGACACAGCCTGTCCTCAACTTGTGGATGTGGACACTGATTTTTCTCCTGCTCTCCAGGGACTTGTAAACCAGAGTCAAAGTCTAAACAGGCCCGGAAACGCCTCTGGACTGAAACCATTTTACTTCCGTTGACAGCCCCTTCCAGGAGAGTGCTGCTTGGGTTCAGGGAGGAGTAAGGCATGCAGGGAGAGCACGAAGTCCACTCTGACCATTCACTGAGGATGACTGAATGAAAAAAAAAAAAAAAAAGAAAGAACATGAGGTTTTATGCAATGTAAAAAACATCGATGTTATTATTCAAGCAAAAATAAAAAATAAAAACATGTTACCTTCACACTCTCTCATGTCACACTCCAACATCCCGTCATGGCAAAGACTGAAGACATGCAGACACATAAACAGACTCACTCATATCCGTTCACAACAAATTAGTTATGAAAATAGTGACTTATGGTACACGTGACGATTGCAACATGATGCAGCCCAACAATCCCTCACAGTTCTTTCTGCCTTGCAAGCAAAAATGGACTGATTTACAAAACAGTGAGCTCTTAATAGCCATCGCTGACCAGGTACTGCAGCCGATAGCAACTGTAGACCCCTGAGGAACAGTGACCGGCGTGGGCGACTGGCCCGAAGGTCGGTCCTGCAAGTAGATGCAGCCACAGTGCTCTGATGGTACACAGCTACCATTCTGCTGCAGCAAGCCCTGCAGGAACAACAAAACAGCATTTGTAAAATTAGATTAGGGACTGTGTTACTTTCTTATTTGTCTCGATGCTTCTGTTTTCAGCACCGGAGACTGTATCAATAGAACGATGCTCGTGAAGATAGCAAATTTGAAACAAAACTCAACTAAGCGGCCCTCTAATTGACTGATGCTTTTCATAGGTGACATTCAATGATTTATATGTTGCATAAAAGGTAAGCCTTCACGGTTAAAGTTATCACCGTAATTCCTGCTGTCATGTTCCATCACTGCAAGGAGCGGCTTTCTGTTTCATATTTCATTACCTTCCCTCCTTACTGCTATATGTGCATGTTGTCACTTCACCACAGAGCATTTTGCAATCAATCAAACCTGAAAGCTCACTAAGTTAGCTAAATACCATTATGAAAATTGTCATCGCAGCACATATCAAAGTGATATATTGCCGACCGTGTTAGATTTCACTTGTTAACGTTGCTTTAATGCTGGGGTGGTCCCATAAAGTAGTGACCGTAAACACCATGGACTTTTAAAATACATGATTTTTTATAAGCCATTACATTTCAAAAAGGCTTATATTAAGAATCCTGCGTTTTTGTTACTGAGATGGAAGACATAATTAAGTATCTTAGTTTCACCAGAATTGAGAAACAGGAATAGCACTGTATGAAATCAGTATTCATCAGCCTTGCTAGATGCAGTTGCAAAGATTCTGCTTGAAATCTATTTTAGGTTGGGCTTGTTGCGCTGGTGTTTGGAGTCAGAATAAACCTCTGCATTGAAATTACCGGTGGACAATAGCAGCCGGGTGTACACTCTCTGACCCCCAGACACAGGTCTGTACGGCCATGGAGCTCGCAGTGCTTCTCACAGGGTGTGCCACATGAGGAATACACAAACGGCGCTTCACATTCTGAGAAAGCATGAAAAGATGTGTTCAATGAATTATAACTGTATATAGTACAGTACACATTGTACCGTGTACTTTGAAAGCTCACCATCACAGTGGCTGAGGCTGCACGGTTTGCTCTGTGTTTCAACAGGGGTACACTGCTGCCCCCTGGTGGCCGGGGTGACAGCTACACGGTAGCGCTGCTGCCTCTGAGACTCACATGAGCACGGAGACCAAACGCTCCAGGCTGACATGGGGCATTCTGCAAAAGGAAGCAAAAGCTGTGACTTTGACTCATCTATTAACAACAACTTGTACTGTACTTCCAAGTACTTTGAGTGATGCCGAATTGATGAGTAAATGTTGCGATATCAAGAAATGCTGCAAAGACGCTACATGTCAACATGAGCACCTGGACATGGCTGTTTGAAACATAGCTGATTCTCTTCTTGCTTCATCTCGGCTTCAATCTCAGCAGGACACGCTGCAGTGCCTCCCTTCCCGCAGACGCACACCCGACGCCGCACCACAGTCCCCGCCCCGCAACTGCGGGAGCATGGTGACCACGGCGACCAGGGGCAAAGGTCATCTGAGGACGGTAAGCAAGGGATCAAGAACCGTATTTACACTCAAATAGCACATTTGAGGGAACTACAGACCCAGACAGGGAGCAGCGTGACATTCTTGGTTCTGTCTCTGCGGACCATCACAGTGTGAGCCATTGTTACGAGGTGGCGGGTTGATACAGGCTCGGGTTTGAACTTGTGTTCCTTGTCCACAGGTCTCTGAGCAGTCAGACCACACTGACCACGGAGTCCAGCCACCATCCACTGGAATTAACAAAGAAATGACATAAACAACTATCGATAAGATGTGTCCCTGCAAATCACACACTTAAATTAATAGACTTACTGTAAGTTATGTTTCTTCAAATTTAACCAAACGGGCATAAGATAAATAGGCCCGACCAAATAGCTTAACTGTACTGACTATTATTCAAGTAAATATGACCCACCTCTACAATCGATGTCTTGGCAGTAATCTCCCTCTGGAGTGCATGTGCTACAATGTAAATAGCGCATGTTCAGCTTTCTTGCTCATATTCAATAAATGTATTATGTATTTATTTATTTATTTTACATAACTCTCTCTCTCTCACCATTGTTTACACTCTCCCAAAAGCCAGGTGTCTCCCACATGTAGCTCCTGGTCATCATGGAAACAAAGAGGAGGGCAGGGCCCTGGCTCACAGGGTTTATGATTGACTTCCTCAAATTGACAATCTGTTCCCTCGGTTTCTGAGATGAGAGATCTGAGACACAGCATTTCAATCAAGCGTTACGGTCACACAGACACGAAACAAACAAAATAAGTTGTCTCTGTATGCGAAATTGGGCTAGAAGTAAAAAAAAAAAAGAAAAATGTCTCAAGTGTCAATATTTTTGTGAATGTCTAATTGGTTCTGATGTAGACATTGTCACTTTGGAATGTACTCAAATGTACAATCGTGAGCAAAGGTTTTGTGGGACGGAACCTCATTTATAGCTTCCTGGTATATCACTGTGACCTTAACCTAGATATAATGATTTAGTTGACTGCAGTTTTACCTGTATCGGGTTCTCCGTCCGTGCCCACAAGTAACGCTACACGATGCCCAATTGGACCAAGAGCTCCAAGTGCATGTGGCCTGGCAGCTGTGATTGGTGCAGACCAACTGCCCATTGGTGCAGCTGCAGTTGTTGCAGTCGATCTGATGCCCGCTGCCAGCAGCCCAAATTTGGCCCTGCGAGTCCACGCAGTCACACTGCCACAGATGCACACACGCTCCATCCTGCTGCAACTGTCCTGGATGCACAGTGAGTGATTTACGTTGACCAACTTGGATGAAAGTGGACGATCTATCGGGGAATGCCCCTGTAGTCGTACCAATTGGAATTTGACCACCAAAACTAGCATTTCTCGAACCAGAAAGTGCTTGGGTAAAATGCTGCTTCCAAGAGTGAAACAACGAAATAAGTGCTTGGTTTATGGGAGGGTGGGTCTATGGCTATCAGCACCATTCATTTGCAGTCGAGATGCAGACAAAAAAGATTATCTGTAAAATTACAAGCAACCAATGGATGGTACTATTTAACCCAAGAGATTCAACCACATCTTAAGTAGCAAAATGAAGCGTGAAAAATAGCTAACCTATTTATTATAATCATCACAACCTCTGAATAAACACAAGCTTCAAAAAATAAAATGATTTCAGAACCTTTAGGGCAGCGACATCCGGGTTGACATTCAGTGTTGGTCTGGCACTCAATGCCTTGCTGGAGGTCAGCGCAGCGCTGCGGACACTCGTTGGCACAAGACACGACCTCCTGTCCCGGCGGGCATCCTTGTTCATCTGACAAAGACAAAAACAGAAGGTCGAGAATGTTGCCAAAATGCTCCAAGCATTTTCAATTCACATAATGTGCCTCAGACAAAAACAACGACCAAAACAAAAAGAACGTTCTGGAGGAATGCACCCAATTTCTTGATAATAATGAGCTTGTTCTCAAATAATGCGTCGTGACATATGCAAGGTCTGTGTGTATTTATGAATATTTTGTTCATCTCACTCACCGCAGGGTTTAGTGTTGCATGGTTTGACCTGGTTTTTCTCTCCTTGGCACTTCTTTCCTCCGTTCTTGGGTGGAGGGCTGGAGCAGGAGCGAGTGCGTATGGAGCGGCCGCCCCCGCAGAGTTTATCGCAGCGGGACCACGGACTCCAGCGGGACCAGCTCGCATCCACTGTAGACATGAAAAATACACACAGACATGCTGTGAATGTTGCTTCGTAAAATGTTTTCTTTTCTATTGACTTTCATCAATTTTCTCTGGAGCCAGAATCTTTTGCGGGGCAAAATTTGTGTGAGGATCTGAATAAAGGTGCACCTAGAAATGAGTTGCCATTGCCGTCATGGTGGCTTCAAAAAAGCCATCTACCCTGTACAGCATTGAGAAAGAATATTGAATGTCGGAATATTGACTGTCTCACCACGGCAGGGCCTTATGTTACAAAAGCGGCGCTCTATATTTCCTCCCAAGATGTCGTCACACCAGAAGCCATTGGGCCCAGGGCCCAAGAAGGTTCGGATCCTCTGCTGCTGGCCCACGCCGCAGGAACGGGAACAGGAACCCCACATCCCCCAATCTGTCCAGGTACAGTTCCTCTCCTCGCAATCATCCCCAATGCAGAGCTCCTCACCATCTGAGTCTGGGATAGAGGGAAGATGAATACTGTAGGTTGGTGTGTTTGTTACAGGATCCATGTGTGTCGTATCCATCCATTCTCAACACTGCTTATCCTGAACAGGGAGTTGCTGGAGCCTATCTCAGCTGACTTTGGATGAAAGGGAGGCTGCACCCTGAACTGCAGTCGCCAGTCAGTCGCAGGGCATATATAGAGACCAATGACCATTCACACCTACATGCACACCCTCACTGAGTGGGAAGCGATCGAGAGTGTACCACTACACCATCAGCGACTTTGTTGTATCAATGTTCACCAAACGCCATTGTTGGACCATCAAACCATGCAGCTTGATGAGCCAAATGCAAAACGGCTCATCAACGACAAGAGGATGTGTTGTCTGAAATGAAAAAGTACATACCTGGACACTGGGGGAGGTTGCAGGCTTTGTCTTGATGGGAGTCCCCAAAGCACGGGGGTTTCATGCACTGACGATAACGGGACTTCATAGCTGGAGAGCGAGCATCACTGCATGTTTTAGTACATGGACTCCATGTTGACCAGCCAGTGAAACCAGCATCCTCATCTAGTGAATAAAGAAGTCGGGTGTGTGAGTCTGGAGGAAGCATGTGGAATGTGTCAATCATATATCCATTTACCTGGCAGGGTGGGTTCTTCTGTGGGACCAACAACTGTCAATGACATTAATCCAGCCATCAATGCATACAAAAAAAAAAATCACTGGCAAATTATTGTGTTTTTAAGAAAAACGTCTGTTTACAACCTCTTACCTGGGCAGTCAGGGGCCTGGCAGTAGGTGCTTTCAACGTATGGCCCAATGCAACCTTTCCCTCCATGGGCTGGAGCAGGTTGGCTGCAGCCTCTGGTGCGGGTTTTCAACCCAAGACCGCCACAGGACAGCGAGCATGAGCTCCAGGAGCCCCAAGGTGACAGACCGCCGTCAACGGGACAGTGCTCCAATGAACAGTTCCATTTGCCGTGCTCACAGACACTATAAAAGGAGACGGGTGAATTGTTTTTTTTAATGTTGGCATTCTGAGGTGAAACAGAACACATAGGCAGGTAAGGCAACACAAATTGTCGACTCGCCATGAGCTGCAGTCATGAATCAGTGTGTCTCCAGGCTGGAGCTCTACACCTTCTGAGATGTTATGAAGGAGCAGAGTTGAGACTGCCGTGATGGAGACACTCTGCAGGGATGCTAGAAACTCCTCATCGACTAAACAGGGACACTCCTGAGATCACAACATCCATTTTAGCATACTCGAAGCAAAATATTCCGTCACATGCTTAGGAATAGGAAAGGAACCCACATGCCGGCAGATGCCGTTATGTTGGAAAGTGTGCAGGGGGCAGTGACAGCCTTCCTCACAGCCATCGGTGTAGCAGCCCTCCCTGCCGCTGACCTGGTCGCAGCTAAAAGGGCAGCCCTCCCCTCGCTCACACTCCCTGTACAGCCTGCCTGGGGGGCAGCCCGCTTCTGCTCAACAAAAACGTGTGCACAGCTATGTAAAATCAGATCAAAGGGCTGGGATGCTTCCCAAAATGACTTATCAATCAACGTTTTCAAAAATATTCACCCATTCATTTTATATCACCCATCCTATTCCGAGTCACAGTTGAATTTGAGAGAAACAACCATGAAGACATGACACATAACATTAGCCCAGATCATATTTAACCCTCTGGGTTCCGTTCTGGCCTTTTGTGTCCATTTTGGAACAATTTCAACTCTGTTGACGCATATGTAAAAGTTCCCAATCATCCCAATCACGTGTCCAGTGATTCAACGTTGCGTGGGCTTACCAAGGCAGACCTCCGTATTGCAAGTCTTGCTCTGGCGGCTGATGCCACTGCAGCCCGATGAGCCGCACATTCGGAATCGAGACTGCTGGCCGCCACCGCAACTGACAGAGCATACCGACCACTGAGACCAGGGTCGCCAAGGGCCCACCGTGTCTAGGGTCAAGACAAAATTATACATTCTCATCAATGTTTCTGAAAGAAGCAGCATACATTTCTGTCAATCTGTAAACTGAATGGGCAGGAATCTGGTTGAAATAAAGTAACAAGCTGACATCATATTTCATCTTACAAAGGGGGTGAAAAGCGAAAACCATCTGCTGCACAAGGTGCAGGCACAAATACCTGTGCACAAATGTGTGTTGCAGTCTCTCTGCTGTTCGCCAATTCCCAGGCAACCTCTCCCTCCACTCTGCGGAGATGGATTATCACACTGGCGTCTCCTGAAGTGAACTCCTCCTCCGCAGGAAGCTGAACACGAAGACCAAGTTGCCCACTGGCCCCAGCCGCCGTCCACATAGCAGCCGGGGAGTGGGTGACAGTGCAAAACCCCAGCTTGGCAGGAACTGAGGTGAAAAATGACAAAATCTAAATAAATTCATTGTCTGTAACACTCTAAAAACTCCACAATGGAGGGCATGAATCTTAGAACTGATCGGTCGACGTGCTGACCACTACACGAGAAATGTATGTAAAATGATCCAAACCAATTTTTGCAGTCCATGATGATTTCTTCTCCTTGACTTGCAAACTGCCACTCAGTGTCGCCGGGTCTAGAATCTAAACCACCTCAGTGGAGGGGGGAAAAAAAGAGGAATGTTGCAAAAGTAACACTTAAAACATGTCCGTTTTCAGAATTTTTTTTTTAAAAAAAAAAGGACCTCTCACCGGCAGCAGAGATGTTTTCGTATTTGCAGTGACACTCCTGTCTGGTTACACACACGCCATCCTGCAGGACCATGTCACCGGGGCAACCGCAGGTCTTGCTGCATGCTGGCGAGTCCAGGCACTCCGTGTCACCATGGAGATCAGAACAGGAGCGAGGGCAGGGTTTGCCACAGGGCCATTCTTCCTGGCCTCCACCGCATTCTGCAAAAGGAAATACGGCATCCTATAAACTTCATCACTGAGTTTATGACACTAATTCCGGGGAATAACTGCAAACTGGACCATGGATGGGGGGAAAAAGTGTTTGAGGTAGTCACTCTTCAAGAAATCTTATCATTCAGATGCTTTGAAGAAATAAAAACCCGACCTGAGCACACAGTCATGTTGTCATGACAACCACGACTCTGCATGCTCTCTCCGAGGCAGGGCAGACCACCAAATCGAGCAGGAGGGCTGTTACACTCTCTGGTGCGATTGGAGAACCCGTCACACCCGTCGCACACCGACCATGCTGACCAGGAACTCCAAGAACCGTGCACTATATCATAACGGCATTGAGAACAAGGAAGAAGCACAAAGGGTTTAAAGTGAGTTAGCAGACAGGATAATCCGGCCCAGTAAGCAAAAGAGCCAATCCTGCCTGGACAGAAGGTGATGACGGGACAGGGCTGGCTCTGGATTTGCGCGCCAATGCCATGGTGTATTTCCTGTTCTCCGGGACAAGGCTGCCCGCCAGCTTTAGGTTCCGGACAGCCACAGCTTCTGTAACGGGATACTGACTCTGCCCCGCAGGTCCTGGAGCATGGAGTCCACATGGACCAGTCACACCAGCTGCCTGATACTGGAAACACAGAGAAACGCTGATGAATCTACAGCCAGCTCAAGTTGCGAAAGACACGGAGATGGGTACAAAGGCGATTTGCGTCCGACTCACCTGGGCAAGGGTTTTGCGAGCAGTTAAGCTTCCCTCCCTCACAGGTGCTGAAAAAAAAATGGAGATCCAACATTCATTAAGAAGGACTTCATTTTCTTCATCACCGCACGTGTGCGAATCCTGCCAACCAGTTGTTACAGCCATCAGGAGCCGCAATCACGTCTCCGGGCTCGAGCCGCCGTCCGGTTGTAAGGTCAAGGCAGGGGCATTCTTCGTGCTCCAAACAGACCGTTCCATTCGCTGACAAAACCTTTCCCTCGGTACAGTAGCACCCTGGCTCACAAAGCCACTCGCAATGCTGTTTAAGAGAAAAAAACGCCCCTTTAATAATTTCCAAAATGTTTTCCGAGTCAGGATAACAATAAGATGTGTTGACTGGAGGCCAACGATTCAGCAGATTTAGAGTGTTACATACAGCCAGGTCATCACAGGAGCGCGGGCAGGATGGTCCACAACTACTGAATGCCGTGCCGGGGACCTTGGAGCATGGCGCCACTGAAATCCCACCATGTTTGTTCCAATAGTGTTGTCATACAAATGTTATTTAAAAACGCATGACGATAAAACACACACGCCTACCTGGACAGTGGGCAGTGTTACAGGCTTTGAGCTCAGATCCAAGTCCCTCACAGTAATTTCCTTCTCCTTCAGGGGTCGGACTGTCACAGTATCTCCTTCGGCTCTGAACGCCCCCGCCACATGACTTCGTACACTGCGTCCAGTTACTCCAAGAACCCCAACCGCCGTCACCTTGAAGGAGCCAAATGCATCACAATGACATTTTCGTGATCACTCTTTCTTGTACACTCCTCACAAAGTCATTGATAGTCAGTTATCAAAACAGCGGATCATTCGTGGCAGCACTGACTCACGATCACACGGGGCGGTGACACAGACTTTGTCCTCGCGGTTAGGCCCCAGACATGGCAGGCCATTGCCAGAGCGCTGAGGGCTAGAGCAGAATCGATATCGGGACAGGAGACCTGCCCCGCACGACACTGAGCAGTGACCCCAAGGGGTCCACAATGACCACTGGCCATCAGCTAAGTTAAAAAAAAAGATTCAATAAGGACAGGAGGATCAATCAATACACTACAATAACTTGAAATGATGGAATTATCGTAATAATAATAATGAGATAATATGTATGCAGAAATAAATCATTTTTTTACCATTGCATCTGGCTTGAGAACAGTTTACAAGTCTTCCTGCCTCACACGTACTGAAATATGGGCATACGTGTTAACGTCAGAAACGCATGCAGATAATGATTACATTTACTTGCCAGTTTTTGCAGCCAGAAAAAATAATGTCTCCTGGTTCGTGCTGCTCTCCATCAATGTCGCAGCGACAATCAGACTCCTGGATGCATTCGCCATCCTGGGTACCGGCAATCAAATGCATTTACAAAGATGATGTACTGGGTCTTGTTTTTATTTCCGAACAGCCGAGACACTGACCTGCTGGAAAGTTCCAGTCGGACACCGGCAGCCTGGCGTGCAGTTCCGACTGAGTTCCATCGTCAGGTCTGAACATGACACTGCTCCTGTCACACACTGCTTCCATTCCTGCCCCGGCGGACACACTTTGCTATCCCCTGAAACAGGGATGAGTTCAAGGGAACAAATGAATAATCACTTTGCATCACTGAAACAGAGTGCAGAAAGTGCACCAATTGAATGAATGCTGACAAAATGTCACCTACGAGTGGATAGAAAAAGTCTACACATCCCTATTGAAATACACTTTGACTAAAGCCTCATTTCGAGGTGCAAGTGTGTGTGTGTGTGTGTGTGTGTGTGTGTGTGTGTGTGTGCGTGTGTGTGTGTGTGTGTGTGTGTGTGTGTGCGTCATACCACATGGCTGCAGATTACAGGCACTGAACTGTTGTGCTGTGCCATGGATTCTGATAGGCCCACTGGTTCTGGTCCTGTAACCTCCTCCACATGTCACTGAGCACTCTGACCACTCACTCCATGGTTCTCTGACACCTAGTATATATCGTATCGTCAAGACGTCGCTTACATTACTTGGCAAGGGCTGGATTCTCACTTACAAGCACACGCATGAAAGAAAAAGCGACATTATGGGCAAAATATTTCCTCACCGAAACATGGCTCAATGCTGCATGTGTCCACCCCAACTCTGGCGCCTTCACAGGGACGACCCCCGAACTCTGGTGGGGGATTGGTTCCCGAGCGGTAACGCCTTCTCACGCCGACATCACAGGTTCGACTGCAGGAGCCCCACTGAGTCCAGCTGCTCCAACCGCAGTCCACTACGAGGCACAGTCACTCAGGACAATGACCAATTACATAACAGAATAGGACAGAGAATGGCCTGATGGAAAGTTGTTTAAGCATGTATTTGATATTATAGATAGTCCTTCAAATGTTGAGGTTCTTTCACTCGGACCAAGTCACGTTTGTTCGGCCACGTCTTGTACATTCAACAATAAAGCCACTCACCAGGACATGACGTCGTTCCACATGACATTTCTCCATTGGTGCATGTGCTGTTGAAGATAAACAACCCAGGCCAATCAGTCAACTGAATCAATGTCAGATTTTGCTGCGGCAGCGTTTGAAGAATACCAGTTGTTGCAGGCATCTATGGGAAGGGTTGCCCCAGCCGGGTATTGCTCCCCCCGATGGTAACACGGGCATTGGGACAAAGGCACGCAGCTGCCGTTGAGCAAGTACAAGCCCAGTGCGCAGTAGCAGCCATCGTAACAGGCAGTGGCACACTGCACCTCGGCGGAGGTCATGTCCATACAGACTCGTGGGCATGGGCCTCCGTGATCCTCACATTCACCTGCGGTCATGTACATCATACCTTCTGGGCAAAGACCTGCACGCAAAAGAGAGGACATGAAGCTTGAGCGAGACCACCAAACACCACAGCATGGTCCTATTGAGGACTTGGAACAAGGTGACATCATACCTGAGCAAGGGTGGGCATTACAGTCTGCTGTCTGAATGTGCGGGCCGGGACAGCTTCTGCCCCCATGTTGCGGTGGGGGCGAAGTGCAGAATCGCTCTCGTGTTTGGACGCCAGAATTACACTCCGATGAGCAGAGAGACCACGCAGACCACGCAGACCAGCCGCCATCCACTAGAATTTCAACACAATGACCTTTTTATCGTTTGACTCTCATGAGAAACGAGGATGCCGCTCATACCTGCACAGTGTACGATGTTGCACGGCTCCTGCTCTGCGTTGCCTCCATCACAGATAGACTGAGCGTCGGAGTGGTTGCAGCTTCTGAATCGTTGCCTGATTCCCACATCGTCTGCGTGATGGAAACATGTCTTACTGCATTCTGACCAGCTGGTCCATTTTCCAACTGGTTCGTCTGAAAAAAAAAAAAAAAAGATTTATAGAGTATTTGGATTCAAGTTTTTGATGCATTAGGAAATGATTGATCAGAACAAAAAGGCTGGATTCAACAAAAGACACTCGCGCCCTTTAAGTCAAGTGTCAATGTGGGCGAATGACGAAAGTGTACCAGTGTCGCAGGGGATGGAGCAGCGCTGGACTTCAGCGGAGTCTCCTGGGCAGAGATGTCCTCTGAGGGATCCTGTCTGATTCACTGGAGACCTAACACAACAAGTATGTTGTAAACCTCAACTTGAAAACCTCCAAATGCATCAAAGTCGACAGGCAATAATGTCTGACAACTCTTCACCTGAAGCGCTGTTGGAGCCCGAGCCCACAGGTGACATCGCACGGTGACCATGACGACCAGGCTGACCACTGACAGGTTGTAGCGCAACTGGAGGAGTTACAGAGGACTTGCCCATCCTGGCACATACTTTTGGAGACAAATATACACTTGTGTACAATTCACTGGTGTCAAATATTCCACGCAATGTGTCAAATAGTCTGAAGCAGCTGTGAAACAATAAACATTCAGATGTGTTTCGGAGCAAAAATCTGGGAGTGATTGAGGCCACCCTCAAAGAGGGTTAGAATTGCTTTTGAAACCACAACATGGCAGCAAAGCACTTTTTTTTTTTTCGATTAGACAAGGCTATGGCCTGACCAAATTAAACTCCTTCCTTATGTCAATATAATTCCCTGGCAGCAAGATGGCGCTAAGGCAATATTTTTATCGCAGACATCAAACCAGCAAATACAAGTATGTACGATTTTTCAGCAAATAATGGAGGATGGTTTAAGAAAACAAAGCAGCTAATTCGTAATTAGACAAAGCCAGGCTGTAATTCACTTGAAATTATGACCATATATCAGGCCTAACATCATCGTAACGAGAACTACATTCACCGGCTGAAGAAAAAAAAACTGCACAATCTAATGAGTCTAGTGAAGATCTCTCACAGAAAAAAAAACCCATAATAATTCAGTGGTGTCAAAAGTGTTTTCAATCTTAAATTTATCAGACACCTCTCTGTGTGGTGCTTTGAAGGCAAAATACAACTAAAGGAGTCAACATTTTTGTGTTTTATTTTTACAATCATCACATAATCTTTGTGAACCAAATGTACTGAAACATTTATTTGTTAGGTGATGACTGTTTTTAACAATGCTTCAGTTATGAAGACCAGGAATAGCTCAAACAAAAGTGCAAGATGGAAAAAAAAAAGAACTAAATCTCACCATGTCGTGCAATGGTCCCTGCTGATTGTTTGTCCTGGTTGCAGGTTTTGGCCGTTCCAGTGACAGACACATTGGCTTGCACTCACACACTGTCCTCCCTGTAGGTACATTCCATTGGGACAGCGGCAGCCTGGGAGGGGGGTGGAGGGTGGGGGTGGGTGGATAAGTCTATCCCTAAATCTGTATTTCATTTCGGATTTGATGGGGAGATCAACACTGGCATTGAGTCAGCACAGAAACCCTAACCTCGAGTTACTGGTACATTCCGCTTGCACATTATTAGCGAGACTCAAATGACGATAACCACAGTACCCACGACCCTCATGTGGATGACGTAACGCCCACGTCAAGTACAACACATCTGGTCATTGAATGAATGAAGTACATGGTGTGTTTGTAGGCCTACCTGGTTTGCATTCTTCAGTGCAGTTGTTGTTGAAGCTAAGATGTGAGCATATTGGAGGACAAGGCTCGAATATTCCACTCAGACAGTCTGCGTCGGAGACGAGCACCATACCATTGACACAACCTGGAGAAACATTTTTCAACAAATAATCAGAATAAGATTTCAGATCAGACTCGTCACAGGGGCAGGTTTCCTGTGTATTTGAATGCATAGTACACTGATAAATCTCAAACCCATTTTCGTCGGTAGGGGTCAAATATGATGTGGAAAATATTGTTTGTTGGAGAATTAGTCACCCGTCTGTGTTCCCGTGTCTTTGGTGCAGGGTTGACTGTTGCAGCTCTGACTCTGCTGGCTCATGCCCTCGCAATCCCTGCCGTCATTTTTCGGGGCAGGCGCAGAACAGGTTCTCCTCCTTTGCCTGACACCCCCTCCACACTGAACGTCACACTCAGACCATTCTGTCCACTCTGACCAATGACCATCGACTGCAAGAGGTGAAAATAGACCAATGTGAGGCCTTAGCCCCGGCGCACCATTGACCACTGTTAAAAACCTGGGCACGGTCGTGGGAAGCAGGCGCGACTGTCAAATTGAGCCCCATTGCAGGATCCTCCAGGTAGCGCTTCCCTCACAATGTCTCTCTGTCGAAAGAGCGAGCCCACACCGCAGGATACACTGCACAGACTCCATGAGGTCCACTGGGACATGATGCACTCAACTGGAGGATGAAAACATATCATGTGTCACTTCCGTGTCACTTCTTCATCGTGAATTTGATATGAACAGGATGTATTTTTCATACTGCAGTCTTTTTCATCTGAACCGTCCACACAGTCCTTCTGCAGATCACATTTGTGGTCCAGGTGGACGCATTCGCCGCTATTACAGGAGAACTGCTTGGATGAGCAGGGGCTCGGCACGGGCGGGCGCTGGCTAGGCACCGGACTTACTAAGGAACCTAATTAGTCAGTGGGGTGAAAAGAATGCCATTTATCAAATTTTCACCTAGAAAATGTACTTGGTAACATTTTTTTTCCTGGGTTACTCATGTGTACCACAGCGCTCTTCATCGGACCCGTCCAAACAGTCCCACCTGCCGTCACACACCTGCGCCGAGTCGACACAGCCAAATGAGCGGCATGCAAACTGGCCTTCCACGCAAAGCACTCTGGGCAAGCCCCCATCTTGAGGGGGTGTGGTGATCCACTGAGCTGTAAAATAGAGCGCCTGTTCAGTCAAAGCCACGTTGAATCATGGAACCAGAACGAGCAACATTGTTTGGTGTCCCTCACGCTTTGTGGTTTGTAGGCCAGGTACTCCAGGCTGGTGTGATGGAGTGAAGTGCAGTCCAGGCCGGCCAGTAGTCACTTCTAGTGGGGGGGGAACTCTATACTGTATTATTTTGATTTTCATAAATCTTGATCTGATCGTGTTTTTAAAGAGCATCTATGTATGTGAATAATTAACAACCAGCTCGACAGTACGCTCAGCGTCATGTTCATACAAACACGTTTGTTTCAGCCATTCATACCAATGTGCGTGGTGGTGGCTTTCCAAAGTCCAGGTTGTCCTGTGACTCCAGCTGTAGCCACACCGGGCAGACCACCTCGTGGCTTGGTGGTTTGGAGGCCCGGCGCACCTGTTGTCATGTCACCATGGAAGCCTGGTCTACCCGTGGGACTAGTTTGGTTCTGTAAACCTGGAATGCCTGTGTACAAAGAAGATGATTGTGCTGTTCAGCTACTTCTAGAAACATACTCACTTATGAGTAGTGTATAATGGAGCATCCATGAGTTTTCTCACCACAATTCATTTCATCTGTGTGATCCTTGCAGTCCAGTCGCCCATCACAAACCACAGCAATGGGAACACATTGCTCACTCTGCTGGCAGGCGAACTGGCCTGGTTGACAGCGTTTCCTACCACCAGAGGGAGAAGTAACACTGCTGGGCGTCACCAGCTCATCTGCAATACCAAAAAACCCAAAAAAGTCACAATTTGCAACAGCTCAATTTGAAAAACTATTTTTCAACAGAGAAGAAGAAAATGAAACTCATCACCTCCTCTGCAGCCGAGGATCTCAACACGCAGGTTGAACGTGTGTCTGAACTCCACGGGAATGATGCGCAGGTAGCGAGCCCGGACAAGCCTTCCGAGCCAGCGGGTCACAGGGGTCCGACCCACCATCCGTACTTCAAACACCTACACCATGACAATAAAAAGACCAGAAACATCAAACATTTTTTTATTGTATATTAATCACAATCTACACCGGTATGCCATTTATTTCTATTCATCCAACACAAAAATCATTCCTGCACAAAACATGAAGACAAAGTAATATTAGGTTGTTCAAAAATAATGAAGATGAATGTTCCTTCATGTTCTGATTTTGAGTTACTATGCAGGATTCCCATTGCATTTGTGTGTATGGAAATAGAAGCTATGACAAGTGCTCTGAAAAATTCACTTTTCTGTTCTTTTTCAATTTGTGGATGTTTTGAAGAACTTATTGTCCATTGCAAACCCGACTTAATATAAAAATGTTGCTTTGGTGAGATCTTGTGGCATCTTGATGTCAATACCTTAGCAGGACTACTGGGCTTGCCATCCTGCGTATAGTTGGTGAAGAGGCTGCCATGCAGGGCAAAGGCTAATCTGTATTTTGTGAGGTAACCCCACATGCGCTCACTGCCTTGCATCACAACCCCTGAAACCCATGTGGGCTCTAGGAAATCAACCTGGAAGTACGGTTGGAGGTCTGTAGGCAAGGGGCTCCATCCAGGTTCCATAACTTGACTGCAAACACCATGGACAAATGTTTCAGTGTATCTTTTCATTCATGATTTAAAAAAAAAAAAAAAACACTGATCAGGGTATCTTTGCAGCACATTGAAGTAACCAGCCCAAATTTTCACTCACACATTGGGAATGATATTCAGTCGACCGGCATCAGCGGGGTTGTTTTCACGATAGGAGGATGAGGTCAGCTGACCATAACGAATGCTTCCATCCTCCAGTCCAAGTGCAGAGGAGCAGATGCCTACAAGGATTTGTCCGTACAGCATGTGTAATACATTAAAACACAAGGCGGCAGTGGACATGGTTTGACAATTATTCTCTAACTAACTTCTAGCCTAAGTTGAACAAGAACTTACCACGAAATCCAGGGCCACCATCCTGTAAATGTATTAAAAAGTGTATAAAGTTCTCATTGACACATTCAAACTCCTAATTATATCTACCTTTTAAAAAATCCAGCAAAGGACTGAGAGGCAGTGTCAGAGAACATGAAAAGCAACAGAAACTTTGATAAATCCACTTACTGTTGGTGATATTGCAGGACGAGTCACAGGGATCCTGGAAGGGGTCCTGATCGGGGCAGCAGTGGGTGTGTATGGTCTGAGGATATGTGTAAATGCATTTGTATTGCATATCAGAAGGGGTTGAACTCAAGAAAATATGAATTACAACACTTTGTTGCAATTTAATGACCTCACCTGTCAGACTGCGCCGTGATGTTCTCATGCGGGTGACATTCACTTTCATCATCTCCTCTGGGACAGTGAGGAATCCCATCGCAACGTTTTCCTGTGTCGATACAGCCTCCTGGTGGAAGGCATAAGTACTGACCACCCAGACAGCTCCGAGGACTTGTCGGGTAGGTCTGTGTGCCTGGAATAATAAGGCCAGTGCGCATATGTCAAAGTGGTATCGAGAAACAAATGAACAAATTAAATAAAAATCTCACCACAGTACATCTCATCCGAGCCGTCACCACAATCATCTACCCCATCGCAGATAACTCCTGACGGGCCGGCTGGTACACAGCGTCCATTTTTACACTGGAGTTCCTTTTCTCTGCAGCCGCCGATTGGCGAGACGGTCCAAGTCGGTGTGGGTACGGTTGACCAGCGGTACCCTGAACCAGACAAGAACAAAGAGTGGTTCATTGAATACGGAGCACGCAGCATATATTGGACATAGACAACATCTACTAACCATGTTCACATCCCATAATTTCAAGACGAAGATAGATGCCATTATGGAAATCATGTGGTAGCAGGCGGACAAACTGAGCCGACACCATCCTGTCCAATTTAATCTCAGCAACCCCTCCCTCATTGTGATTACCATGAAAAACCTGCAGCAAGAACGGGACAAATGACTTTGAACATATCAGCCCAACAACAATGTGATGACCAGACCTTAGCTCTGGGCTGTGCGTCAGTCACAAGCTCTTTGTAGATGTACCACAGTTTTGCATCTCGGCTAAACTGCAGGTATAAACTGGAGACGTACGTGTCAAACACACCACCCCCTTGGGTAAGTACCCCTGGAGAAAGGAACAGAAGGTTTCACTTAACAAATTCAGTGTTGCATTGTGAAACGAGCATGGCCAGGTATAAAAGTGTACCGGTGATGTTGTATTCTTTCAGTAGGTCAATCTGTATGTAGGGGCTTTGTGCGTTGCTACTGTGCCCCTCGCGGCTGCGCTGTGGTAGATCCTTATATTCTTCTGGTTCTGGACTCCAGCCCTGCATATGAAGCATGGCAAAAAGAACGGCATTATTAAGAAAGAACAGAAACACGTGCCCTTATATTCTACAGGACAAGACTGCTGCTCATTATCTGTCTTGCATTCATACAAGTACGTCGGAGTAATTGTGTTGCTTTATCGCACAGTGATTGCAACTGGGTGAGTTGTCAGAATAACTCATAAAACATAACCTGAACCAAATCATTAAAAAAAAAAAAAAGAGCAAATGAATAATATTCCTTATCTATTGTACCTGAAGGTCTGTGTGGGGGTCCCAACCATGAAGGCGAGCTGCCTCAGGG
The DNA here is from genome assembly GCA_901007745.1 of Hippocampus kuda. Lineage (NCBI taxonomy): Eukaryota > Metazoa > Chordata > Actinopteri > Syngnathiformes > Syngnathidae > Hippocampus > Hippocampus kuda. Next base: position 60,967 of record CAAKHF010007664.1, read on the forward strand.
GGATGACCGGTTTGCTGAGATGAGGCATGGAAACTGGAGGCCGGCAGAAACTGAACGCCCAAAGGAAACCAGCACTCCTCTGTAGAAGAAGAATGAAAAATATCATTGCACTACACCTATTACAACGGGATGGTGCCATAAACATTCTCGTGAAACTGCCTGATGATGCATTCATGAGTCACTGACCGCCAGGGGGGAGTGGGTAGGTGGGCACCAAGGGAGTGATGTCTTTTCCTGGCTCGGAAGTCACAGGGGAGGGGCTGAGTGTCACTGCGGAACTTTTATTGCTCGCTGTGCAGAACATTGAATATAACACAAGCTCAATGAGGAAAAGGCAGCAACAACGTAAAATACACGACTCGCAAAAAAAAAAAAAAGGTTAAAATTTCAGGATAAATAGGAACAGAATAATAAAAATTTACCTTGACAGTAACAACATGTGTCACCCTCTCCGGGAACTAGACTCTGGCCCTGCATAAATTGAGAAGTGCATAAATGACTCGGTTACTATAATTGGGAGGGAAAAAATAGCATGGATAATCAGAGAAATTCAAATAAAATGACGCAAGTATATTTGAATGTCTTTTATTATGGTATATGTTGAATTAAGGTCATAGATTTGTCTATTACCTGTGGGCATCCGGTAACAGCATACGGGCAGTAGGGAGAGCACTGCACCGAGAGGTTGGGCAAACAATGACACAAGTGGCAATGGTCGGACCTCCACCTGTCCCCAACCGTGTGGGACTGACCTTGGTACTCGCACTCATCACAGGGGTCAGTCTGACATCTGTGGACACGCGGATGAAGAAAGTGCATGCGAGAAAGGCAAGTTCAAGAATTGAGGACTCTGATGTTCATCTACAATGAAAAATCAATTCCTCGCAAATGTTTGCTATAAAATTAAGCAGGTATGACGAGGCAACAGACCGACGTGCTTTTCGATAGATCCCTCTACAGGTTTTCGTATCTCTGTGGTTAGTGGGGTTGTTTGGACTCCGGAATGACCACTGGACACTCTGCACACCACATGGCCCCAAACACTGGCCCCACTCTGACCATGACGACCAGGCACAATGTACTAAAGGGGGGGTTGCATTTAAAAAAAAAAGATGGGCAAAGTCAAAATGATGAGTTAGTTTGTTGATGTGGAGTAAGAAAACAAAACAAATGATTCTAAGACCAACCAGAGCAGTCCGGGTTGGGTTGGCATCGTTGAGGTCTTCCTCTCTCACATACACAAATCTCACAGTCCACCTTCATCTGCTGTCCTGGCCTGTAGCGCACACCTGCCAGCTCACACACGCACTCCTCTGGCAACACACACTGCTGGGTGTGGCTCATTACCCGCCCCTCCGGACACCAGCAGCCTGGGAAAAAAAATTACAACCTGTAAGATTCAATAAAAAAATAAAAAATAAAAAAAGAGATCCAGTGTGCCTACTATGGGCGACCTGAGAAGCAGGGTGCTGTGGGATCGCAGGTAGTCCCACTGCTGATGTGAGCACAAGACACTGGGCAGGGGGAACAGTTGTGTCTCACTAGGCCTGTCGGACAGCTGCTGCTGGAACAGGCATCCTCCGAACAAGGCCCTGAAATAGAAGCAAGCAGATGATGTCCAGGCTCAGTAGTTGCTCTATCGTGAAGCTCCATACATGATGAAAGTTGGGCTTGCAGGGAATATTTCAGGATGAAGATGCGCTCAAATCATGGTGAGCTTAATTTGATCTCTTACTGATTTCCAAGCTTAGGTTGGATGGTCCTGGGAGTTGGAAGCAATCTCGTCCTCCATTTTGAGGCAAGATGCAGTCTCTGTGTCGGATCTGCACTCCTCCACACTCGCTGGAACAGTTTGACCAGCTCACCCATGGAAGCCAGCGACCATCCACTGGTTAAGACGGAACATTTTCATTGCCAGACTCATTCGGCTTTCACAACCCACAAAACTAACTCCACATTCATACCAGGGCAAGTGGTGTTGAAGCACTGCTGCTTCTGGACCTCCTGACCCCGACAGTGGTGCAATATGTCTCCCGCGGGACATGATCTGCGCCGGCTCATAGAGCCCGTACCACAGGTGGTGCTGCAGGGGGTCCAAGAACCCCAGGAGCCCCAACTTCGACAACCCTGCTCATCAGTGGGACCCCCGAGCGGTGCCAGCGAGGAATCTGGGCAGTCTGCCACACCATTGCACATCTGGATAGGACGTTAATAAGGAGTTGGATAACATGTTGACATAAATCCTGCTGTCTTCTCTTTGAATAAATGGAGTGAGGGGTCAGGGGGCATATATGAACCTACCATGTTGAAATTGATACAAGATCCATCCAGACAGGTGAATTCAGGACAGGAGACGGTGGTATTCCTATCGCCAGGGGGCGCTGGTGAGACGTATTTACCTGGACATCAGACATTTTACAAGTTGATGTTTTCTACTGTCGACCTCAGACGGTGCTAAGAGTATCTTCAAACAACTCACCACACAGGAGCTCGTCATCACCCCGCGGACAGTCAGGGATACCGTTGCACACTCTTGACATGTTCACGCAGGTGCGATTGTCACATGAGAAGCTGCCGGGACAAGGTGGGATCCGGGCCGAGCCTAGAAGACAAACACAGTGATTAAAGTCGCCCTTTCCTCAAGTCAACCTTTACAATCAGATGACATTTGTCTCATGTTTGACTTACCGCAGTTGTCTATGCTCTCATCTGATGCGTCACGGCAGTCTGCGTTGCCGTCACAAAGTTGCTGGTAACGCACGCATTGGTCGCCGCTCAGGCAGAGCACTTGGCCAGGGCCGCAGAGTGAAGGGCACTGCTGCTCATCACTACCGTCCAAACAGTCGGACTCGCCATCACAATGCCAAGTTTGGGGCACACACTGCCCACCAGTGGCACAGGCAAACTCATAGGACCAGCAACCTGTAGAGTGTGAGAAAACATTTATTATTGTTATTACTAGCTCTGCTGAGTCAAAATAACAAACCCACTCTGCTCAAAATCCACAGTTGCCTAGCCAGTGGTTTGAGAAATCAACCCATCTTATTTTTTTTTAGTGTGTGACCTGAGGTTGGCACGGTCGGGGTCAAAGGTGAAGGTAGCGGAGTAATGAAAGAATAACAGTTGGCTGGTTTTTCGTCCTCTCCAGCCGGGCAGTCTCGTGCTCCATCGCACAGCGTAGTGATGGCAACACAAGTGCCGTCACGGCAGGCAAACTGGTCGGGTCCGCATGTCACTGTACATCAACAAAAGAAAACGAGCATGAGGAGCCGTCAGACACACAATTCATCACTCTTACAAACTCTACTGAAATGTTCTTTCTCACGCTCACTACTCAAATTGTTTGGTTTTTTTTTGCTCACATACTCGACCAAACCTCACGTGCATTACCAGACGCTGCAAATGCTCATTTTACCTCCAACTGGACAGACAGCTTCATCTGTTCCAGACGGGCAATCTCTCAGTCCATCACATACTTTCTCTGCGGGGACACACTGGGCCCCTGGGCACTGAAATTCCGTTTGTGCACAAACACATCTAGAAAACGGCCAACAGATGAGATCATGAAGAATGACTATGGACTTGGAGACCAAATAAAATATTGAAATTTGAAGCTCAACTGAGTTTTATTATCATTTGTCTCATGAGTGCCTGCATATAGAACCAAAACACCGATGGATATACAGTACCATAGCAAGGCCTTCTTGGAATAGTTCTGTTTGTCACTATTACTCATTATTGTGGTTTTTTTCCCTTCAAAATATGGGGAATATAGACCCTTAAATACGACATACCCCCTTTCATCACTGAGATCTCCGCAGTCGTCATGGCCGTCACAACGATGAAGGTAAAGAATACATCGTCCTCCAGCACAGAGGAACTCCCCTTCATCGCACATGACACCACAATCTTAGACGGGAAACAGAATTCCTCACAGTGAATAAGAGCTGGACCACATTTGCGCTACTTGAGCCTGAAAATCGCATTTCAAAGCCTTGTTGGCAACGATGGCAACGGCTTGCCCAATATATCGCTTGCATTACCTTGCTCATCAGAACCATCAGCAAAGCCACAGTCCAGCCGTCCGTCACACACACGGCTGGCTGAGAGACATTTCCCGTTGGCGCACTGAAATTCCCCCGCTGGGCACAGGGGCACTGCAGTGGCGGGGCCACAGTGCTCCTCGTCTGATTGGTCAGCACAGTCTGGGTGGCCATCACAACGCAAAGCTAGGTTCAAACACGGTCCGCTGGCAAAACCCAAAAAGGAAAAGGTGCCGTTTCAGTCCATGTGGTTCTTTCATGGAAAAAAATCTTAACGTCTGTACTGTGCCATACCTCGGCGTGCTGGTGCAGCGGAAATGTTCCGGTGAGCAGGTGAATGGACAAATCTCATCAGTGCCGTCACCACAGTCATCTTCATTGTCACATACCCATTCAGAGGGGACACAGAGACCGCTTGCACAGGAAAACTCGGATTCCTGACAGGTTGGCACGGGATGGGGGCAAGCTACCCCATCGCAATGCCACACACCATCTTCGCAAGAACTGGATGAATACAAGCAGAGGAAGACCACTGATTGAGTATGATAAAAAAATAAAATAAAATAAAAATAGCCCAAATGACATTTGATGTCTTCCTTTGTTGCGTGGACGGACCAGTTCTGGCAGTGTTGAGTTATTGTAGTTCCAGGAGGAAACATGGATCCCTTCCACTCACATGGACACTGGGTCGGAACTTCACAGCTGTCACCTACCGAATAAAAAAACTGATCATGACTATCCTCTTATTGAACCTTTAGTTGTTAGTGGGTATACACTACACTATACAATACAATCCATGAAGATTTATGAATACCCTGTCTTTCAGTCGACCATTACAAGCATTCTAGTTTGATCTATCTTACCGTATCGAACAGTACCAGCAGGACAGAAGCAGCCCTCCACACAGGAAAGGACGTCACACTGGGAGTGAGGACTCTGATGCACATTGGGACACGAAGGGGAGCAAGCCGGACCGCACGGGTCATAAACAAGTCCGTTTTCGCATTGCAGGGCTTTGACAAAAACACAAACCAAGGAGAGAAATGTAGTTACAGTCTCCTGGAACGTGGACAAATGTCATATTTTGCCGAACATACGACAGAGCTCCTGGGACCTCCAGCGAATGTACACCCCCCTGCGGTTACACTCTTCTGCATAGGTGGCGATGGCTGTGCACAAGCACTCACAGTCCCCACCGGAGTCACAGCTGAAAGTGAAAGGAGGGCAAAATGAATGCACCGAAGAAAATATGGAGAGCACCAAGACAGCCCGTGTTGATGGCTACTCACCCACACGCATCAAAGACACACCAGTCATAATACTGCTGGAAGGGCACTTCAAGGTGGCATGGAGAGAAGAGCTCCTGAGTCAAGATGCCACACCTTTTCCTGGCCCACGGTACTCTGTGTGAGTTAACCTGCGCATCGGTTGTATTTCAGAGTGAGATCAACTGCCCGTGCGATCAATCCAGTCATCATTTTTCCTGTCGAGGGTCACGGATGAGCCGGAGCACACCCATTGGCCGCTCTGAGCGTGACTCACCGAGCAGGGGTCTCGAAGATCTTGGTCTGCTACATCGGGGCAGGATGGGCTGACCTTCCAAGAATTCCCAAATAGCTCAGCGGTGGACTCCACGATGCCTTGTCGTGTGGTGAAGTCATTCTCCGTGTCCCCGTCGAAGTTACCGCACAGGCCTCCAACGTTTCCCCTCAAGTGTGCGGCCAGGCGCACGTACACACGCATACCTGCAAGCAACGCGCACTTCATTTGTTGTTTCACTTCCATATCTTACAAAAAATGAAATAAAAATACGTATACACCGTAATCCGTATACATAGTGAAGACATGCTGAAGCGTGAGGTTTCAGACTTGGTGCGCGAATCCTACCTCCATCCCACAGCAGGGTGACCCCAAGTCTGGAGGAAAGCGACACAAACATGCCCACTTTTTCCAAAGTCAGACCACTCCCGCTGTAGGTCTTGGGTAGAGTAACTGGCATCCCATTAACGGTCACTGCTTTACCTAAATTAAAGATGAGATGATTTCGAGCTATTACGTAGTTAACATTTTATCTGCACACTTAATATATTCCTGGTCATTTCTGAGCTACGACAACAACACGGGACCGGTTGACAATTTCCAGTCGAACAAGAGTTCTTACCCCTCAGCAGGTGTATAATGGTGTTCCCAAGGCTGAGCGTAACGGACTTGGTACAGGTGACCCCGGTGCTTCCGCAAGGCACGTTCTCCGCCGTGACGCTGAACAACCCGCTGGTCTCCCTCGCCAGGACATACTGGCAGTCTCCCAGGAAAGAGAAGTAGCGCCCATCGAACGTCACGTAATGAGGGTCTCCGGTAGCCACGCACATGCCAGCGCAGGCCGACTGGCTACAGTGCCAGTGGCGCTCCTTACACACACTGCAAGAGTAAATCAGGTATGAAGTATTTGTACGACGTATACCAAGGGCTTCATTCAGTGAGACCGTACCATGTGTTGCAGTCTTTCGTGATGGTGTCGTTGCTGTAGTACAGGCGGCCATTATGGCGACACGGGCACTCGGCAGGCAAGACGCATTGATCACCCTGCAGGATAGACAAATTCATTTCAAACAAAAAACTCAACTACAGGCTCCCTTGACAGATCTGTGAACAGTGTCTCTCCATGTTTTTTTGTCACATTTTAAGGGTTCAAAAGTTGAGTTTGCACCTACAAGCAGGACAGTTCCGGGGGGGCACACACAGCCAGATAGGGGCTCTATGCAACTCAGGAGGCCGGACCCTTGCTGCTGATTTGGGGGGTCCAAACTGGCGCACGTGAGGAGGCATGAACGTGGAGCGTAGATCAGAGAGCCAGGACACTTGTTGACCTCTTCGCAGGGGGTCCGTGTGCAGTTAAAGCGCCCCTCCTCACACACGCTAAGGAGAGGTGGGTGAGGGGCCAGAAGAAATATAGTTTAGGACATTGTTGTGTTTGGAATTTCACCATAAACATACTTTGTCATTCTCACAGCGATCATCACAGCCGCTTTGTGGCGAAGAGAAGCAATGAAATCAACCTATCCTGTCCAAAGAAGCAGGAACATAGAGTGATTTCATCAGAGCTCTTGCGCCACCGGACACAACGCCTCGAGGAACGTCCGCTCATATGTGCTATGAATTGTTGCAGACTGGTAGATTTTCACTATTCTAGGCAGGCCTCGGTTTGGCCGTCAAAGTAACAGCAGTAGCAGCACTGCATCTGCATTTCAATTAAAACTGTAGAAAGGTAGCAACAAAGGCAACCAAATCTGAATGGGGTTAATTCTGCACCAAAGCACTCATCCTGAGGCAAAATTCAGTTGAAAGAGCCGCCACGACATGCCGATTCTCTGCAGTCTGGTGCTCATGATAATCCCTTCTCAATTAACCTGAATAAATAAATTGATAAAATATATGTTACAGAACGTTGATCCGTTTGAAGTGGTACTCACTGAGTTAGTAAGAAGTTCGATCATCAGCGGTTTTTATTTTTTCATTTTATTTGGGTTCAAGGGGCACTCTTTCCAGCAGCAAGGGAAGAAAAGTTATACTAGATGAGTCCCGCGTGCTCAACTGTGTCCTTCAAGTTGTTTACACAATGGCTTACATATTAGTTATTTATGGCACCTCAAGTGAAACACATTCAGGGTTATCCTCTGTGATGTTCTGTCAATCTAACAAACAAACCTATTTTCTGCTTTTGTGTTCAGGCCAAAGGAATAAAACTACTGCTTTGCTGTCAACTTGGTGCCAGGGCACCATGGTGAAGTGAGCTGAGGAGCTTCATTTCTATGTTTGTGCTTTGCTGCCGTCTTTGGGCATCCCGTTGCAAAGGAAATATTGTACAGTATTTCGAAGTGAGTTGAGGAGTTTCATTTGTACAAAAGTGCGCTCTACTTCCATTATTTGGTTTTTATCTGGGGCGCCAAATACTTGAGATCCCAGCAGGGCTCAGCCGCTATCCGCTGTGAATACTACTCCTGACATAAAAAGAACAAAAAAATTGGTCTAATCTTTGTTTTCAACATACCAGGTGTTACAGCCGTTCTGAACAAATTCCCCAGGTAGATACATCTTGTCTCCTTGAACACACGGGCACATCGTGGTGGGCACACACTGGCCTTGGTAGTCCTGCACGAGTCCTGCAGGGCACTGGCAACCCGGAACACAAAGCTCATCACCGCCACCGCTGCCGTCATCATCACAGCTCCAGCCGTGCTGCAGGTCTGAACACTTGCGGCCGCATGCTCGACCGCACTCATGATGGACCTGACCCCCGGAACACTGGACGGCTGGGGAGACGGGAGGAAATAGGTTGGAAAAAGACATCAATGTGTTCATCATTGGCAATGACAGAGTTAAAAACGCTGAAACAAAGATAGCATATCCTGAAGCGTTGCTTTGTAAACTCCCGGTGGATTTTGTTTTCCACTTGGACTTTTTCTCCAAGCATAGATCCACTATTCTAATCTAGCCATATATTTTCTACAGCACTTTAACAATATATTGTTTAATAATTTAAAAAAACAAAAAATGTTCAAACCCCCCCCACCCCCCAGAAAATAGTTTTCAAGCTCGCCCAAATATCGGAATTTGTTTGCAAGAAGATCAAAGACAAAAGCCAGATGTGTTTGTTTAACTTGGCATTTCATTGTAATACACCACACCATCTACAAATAAGGCGTCTTCCCTACGCAAAGAAAACTAAATTTAAAAAAGCACAAGGCATCTTTGCCAAACACATTCCTTGTGTACGTGCGGCCACGTCACACTTACAGCAGAAGGTCTGGTTCCGCCATTGGACAACGATACCCTCCTGGGCACAGTGTCGGGCAAAGGCAGTGAGCACTGTGCAATGACAGGCCCTCTGGGCCACACAGCTGCACACTTCGGATCGACAGAGGCGAAAATAGGGCTCCCTCTCCACGACATCGTGACATGGCTAAAGGAGGGAATGAGAGTAAATGACACTTGTAGTTTTTTTCAGGTCTTTAGCGATAATGCAGTCTGTGATTCATGTACGTTATCATTATAATATAGACATTTCTTCTTGACCAGTTAGCAGAGCAGCTACCTGGGAGCTTCATTTCATTGTAAAGAATTTATTCAGCAATGTTTTTGAAAACCGTTTTCACGGTATAGATGAAATTTAAAAAATATATCAATAGATGGTCAGGTTAAGGGGAAAAAAAGGGCATTCCTTTCTGGACTGACCCACTTAACGTCGCAAACTAACCTGAAATACTTTGCTGTGAATGATGGCGCAGACAACGTCGGCATAGTGTCTCTTCTGAGTGTAAGTCGTGCAGGGGTCTGGAGATGCTCCTCCGGGTAGAGTGCAATGTTCTGTGGTGAATTTGCCAGCAAAAGACGACACGCTGCTCTCCACATCTCCTTCTGGGGTCATAAAATCATCATGCTGGTTCCAGGTCAGTGTTCCACAAAGGCCGCGCACCTACGAGATAAAATATACCCCAAATTAATCTAGAGTCTTTTGGGCTAGCGATGTACTCAAAGAAGCGCTCTCAGCTAAAGCTGACCCGACTTGCTTCTTATACCTCAGTGACTATTCAGTCATTTTTCCGTGTTGAAGTACAAAGGGGCTTCCAAAACTAACGGCAAGTGTACTTGTATATCCGACAATGTTGGTTTCATTCCACTAAGCACAGTGAAACTGACATGTGACGGCCACCTTGTTTGTAAAATGAGGCTGCAAAGTAATGATGATGAGGGGTCCATCGAGGTGCCACAGAAGCTGAGCTCCAAAAGTCTGGATAAGGAGAAAGGCAGACGATGCCCTCCGCACTACCAGGTCGCCGGTCACCACAGGCAACAGTTCCCTCTGGCCGTTCAACGTCACCACACCTAGAATAATGTAGAGTATTCAGATTTCAAGCGAAGCAAATTATGATACAAAAGAGTCAATGTGGGCTTTTTTTTTTTTTTTTTTAAGGATTTTACAGTATCGAGGCAGGTTACCTTCTGCCGCAAACTCACCGGTGTCAGTGATGATGACTGTGGTGCGAAGTGCTGTGACTGTCATCTCGATTAGACAACCGAGGCCTGTTGCACCGCTTCCTCTTCCTGCTGTGCACTCGCCAGAGCGTACGGTCACCACAAGCTTTCGATCGACGTAGTCCTGAAAGCACATTAGAGTACTGATGCAATGCAACCGCATTTGCAGTGTTTTGTTTACAACGACTGGGAATTGTTTTATTGGTGAATTAAAATCTCCGATAGGGTCGGTCAAAACTGAGAATTATTACAATGAATTCTTCTGATGCCGCTTTTGTATCCAATCTCATCAGTTTGTGCAAGTTATTTGTCAAGGAAATGTAGTGTAGTTCTCCTACCTCCACGGTAGTAAAAGGACAGTCCCCTCCTTTTAACGAGTATCTCTTTTTGTCAAAGGTGGTGACATGGAGCGCTCCCATCAGACTGCACTGAGCAGCACATTTCTCCCCAGTACACTGCCACTGACCTTCTTGACAAACGCTATATTCGGAATACGGAAAATGTCAACCAAAAAAAAATCAATCAATCAAGTGACAGGAACACAAAAGCACGCAGCCACCTCACCAGGTGTTGCATCTCTGCTGTATCTTGTCTCCCGGCTGGTATGTACGCCGGCGGTGGAAGCAAGGGCAATCATCTCTTTTTAGACACTGTCCCTGGTGAAGATAGAGTCCTGGAAGACATTCACACCCCCCAACGCACTCCTCCCGGCACTGACCCCCTGATGACGCTGATCCTGGGGGCTGGGGGGATGCACAGCTAGGGGGACACGAGGACACGCAGTCTGAAAACACTTGCCTTCTGGGACAGATGCGAGCTGCGGAGATGCATATGGTAGGGAGACAATGACATTTTTTTTTTAGGGAGTCTGAACAAGAACAAGATAAACATTTGAAGATCTTATTACATATCAGGCCATGACTTTGACACCTCTGTGCTAAATCGGTTGAGTTTAATGAACTGTTAGTAGTAGAAATAGCCTAATCGTTACGTGGACATCATTACCACATAGGTTGCCTGCCCTCCAGATGATGATGACATGTTGCTGGGCACACTCTCGAGCATAGCTCGCCAGTGTGTCACATACTGCTGCTTCCCTCTCCTTGGGTGGCAAGCTACAGAAAAGATACAGGCATGTATCGAGGTACGCTGCTGGGTCCAGCTGAAAAACACGAGGGAAGCTCTGACACTGCACTGCAAACATTTGGAGCGACATGATGCTGTGGGCTTCCAACAACAGGGTGAAAAGACGTAATTTGAAATTTCTCCTCATGCATGATGCACAAGTAACATAACAAGTTATGTGGTTCGCAAAAGTTGATGTTTATCTGTATGGCAGCATTTGCATATTGCTATGTGGCTATCACTGGTGCTATTTAATGGGGGAACACTCACGCGAGGGTGACACTGCCTGAAGGGGATTTCTAGTAGTCGATGACACTTGGACTCTGCTTGCCGGCGTAAGGCAGCATCTCCCGTTACTTCACAACTGTGTCCAAGCTCTGCGGCATCACCGCAATCCTAAAAAGATGTTGGGGAGCAATTCAAGTCAACGACAAGGAGGACAATTCTGCTGCAACACCACTTCAATGTCTTTGGTGCAGTACTTCATTTTGCTGGTCAGGAACTTTCCATGAGTTGCCAAAGCTTGCAGCGTACTGGGACACAATTCCTCCCATTGTGGTGAAATCATCTACGACAAAGAATGTCAATAAATTACACCACCAGTGAAAAATTCCAAAATCGTCAATTTTTGGGAGAGTCTTGTCAAAGTTTAATTGACGCACCATTTGGGTTGTTGTTGTAGATTCCACAAAGCCCCCTAGTGGCTGCCAGATGCTCAGATGTTACTGTCACATAGACACTGTTGACCAGGTCAAACTTCACCCTCACCCCGAGAACACTCTCCACAAACACATAATCTCCAAGCCAGTGGATACTCACTCCTACAAATGGTGAGACATCAATCACTAAAGTACGTTTTAAATGGGGTTGCATTTTGAGATTTTCTTTGACAAAAAAAATAAAAATAAAAAATACCCATGGAATGCTGATGTCACTATTATCCATAATATTGTATGTTTTGATTCACGTAATAAATAAACACTCAACAAGACTGTTAGAATGCATGTTGAAGATCCTGCAGATAAAGATAAATCGTTCTTGTTGACGATGTGCGGATGAGTGACAGCCTACCATTTTGAAACAGGGGTTCGCCATTTGGAACGTGAAGGTTGTTGAGGGTTAAATTCCTGTGGTGAATTGTAACCAAGTTAAGGCCCATCATCATCTTTAGAGCCTGAAAAAGAAAGGCCCATTGACACATTTGCACTGAATGTATAAAGACCACCTCAAATTCCAGATTGAATTCCATTGTCAAGTAAGCTTGTTAAATATCCAAAAATATTCCACAATCACATTATCCATGTCGTCGTGGAAGCATGTCATACCTTACTGCAGTCTCCTGCACTGGCACAGACCGTGCTGATGTAGACTGCCCAGGTCCCATCAATGGATGAGGCTAGCAGGTAAGTGCAGCTACCCTGGAAGTGGAAGTGCTTCTTGTCAAAAGTGCGATAGTGGGATCCACCCCAGGACATGCAGGTGGCTGAGCCTTGAGGTGTCCTCACGCTACTGAGAAGACCCCCACGTACTAGCGGGGAGAACTGCGAGTCTGGAGGTGTATGAGACAATGTGAGCAAGTCATCGATTAAACAGAGAAGGATGTTAAGATGCACTTTTGTGTAAATGTGCATGTGCCTTCCCATTTCGGTACCTGGCAGGAGAGTGTAAGTGCAGGACAAGCAGGTCTGGCCCGAGGCATTCCTCCAACTTAATCCCCACTGGCTGCCGCAGCACTGCTCCATTGTCATTAGGGAGGCGTTGTGGACTCCAGGGAACTCTGCACAACTCCAGGTGGAGTAACACTGCCCATGCGTTCCTACACCTAAGCGGGTGTAGAAGTATCAGCCATAATTTTGGAAAGTGCCCCCAAACCCAGAGTATTTTGATGTGTTAAGTACACAAAATCAAATATTTATTCACTGCATTTTACTGTATCACTTTTTCTCTCTCTCTCTTACCATCTGAGCACTGCTGTCCACTCCAACCTTCACAGCATGCTCTCACTGTCTTGTTCAACATTTGGCTTTCCATGACTGGCAGTCTGAGGTGGGCAGAAAAGTTCGTTGACATCTTCATCATTGTCAGATGCAATACTGGTTGTTGTCAATTCTGTGACAATTGTAGAATTGTTGAGGAATTTAACCTGACCATGAGTACTATTGATACCAGTCTCTTTCCTGAACATCTGTTTAAACTCTTAAAACAAAGGATGTAGTGTTAACTTTATCTCTTCTTCCTCCTTGAGTGATTAACACACCCCAAGTGTCTTCTTTTGCATGCCACATCTCGGGAAAATCTCTGAAGGTTGTCAAGTTTCCCTGAGAAAGGACTCTGTCATCATGCCAAAATCGACCTGCATTGACCTTTGTTTGTGTCAGACTTTTACATAAGGGGTAGGACTGCCTGCCTCTCATGAACATATTATCAATATATAAACGTGAGACTGTATTTTTCCTTTGCGTCCTGATGAAATCTGGAACTCTCAGAAGCCCGAATCGATTCGTATAGTGTTGTGATAAACTGCAGAAAAGACGATGTGGTGTTGAGTCTTTTTTCCACCTTATAGAGAAATAAAAGAACCTGTGTCCAAGGAGGGCCAAAAGGAAATGGACAGCTCCCCTCCACTACAATAATACATTTACTTTCTCACATTTTGAAACCTTGGTGCTCTGGGCTGAGAAAAAACATGAAGCGCCAAGCTTTCCTGCAAAATGTGTTGTGGTGGGTGGGGGCGAGGGGGGGGGGGGC
>CAAKHF010007665.1:5862-24638 GCA_901007745.1 Hippocampus kuda
ACAAAAAATAAAAAAAAAAAAAGAAAAAGGGGGGGGGGGGGGGGGGGGGGGGGGGGGGGGGGGGTTGAGGTTGGCGCATGAGGGTCCTTCATGATCCTTATGGATGTAATCAGTAAAGTGCACTCGAAATAAAGAGGCGCTGACACATCTTCTTCCCCCCCTCGTCGGTTGTTTATTTGGGGGATGGTGAATGGTGTCTTCGTGTATTACAGAAACAGAATTTGAAGATTACACAAATGTATTTGGAGAGTTTGAATTGTATTGTGAAAAGAAAACTGAATGTGAAAAGAAAACTGAATGACTTGACAAGTGGCACGACGGCCGAGTGGTTAGCACGTCGACCTCACAGGTCAGAGGTTGTGGATTTGTGTCTGGGCTTCAAGTGTGGTGTTTTCATGTTCTCCTGCTACCCCGAACATTAAAAAAAAAAAATGCAGGGTGTACCATCAATCCAAATTTGGCAACATATTGCTCGATTTTGTGCTTTGTGCAATATCAGCGTGCCCTTGAGCAAGACTCTCAACCCCAAAATAGTCAATGCACATCTCGTTTTTATTTTAATTTCAAAATGAAGCAACTGTTCTTTTTATTACTGGCGAATCTACATCTATAACTGTTCCGGGAGTCTCCCGTAGATTAGACACGGAGATTTTTGTAAGGCCGGAAAACATTCAGAAATGCGTAAAATTACTTTTTTTTTTTTTTACTTCCAATTAAAAATAGATCACTTCTGCAGTTGTTAAACGCACAAAATATGTGCTAATGTTGTCGAACAGTCCTCATGGGGATGAAATGATTGCCAGTTCGGATTGACAATGTTTGTCTTATCTTTCAAATGACTATAGATATTAAATTCGACTTTTAATGTTGCACATGTATAACTATGTATTTGAAAAAGCATGCCCTGACCTCGAGAGTCAAACCCATTGTCGAGTTTAAGTTAAAACACTTTGTGATGATGGAGCAGCATGTTCACGGTGGATATCTGTGAGCTTTCGCAAAGGCCACAGTCAACAAACAGAAAGCTCTGAAACACCTGCCATGTGTCACCGTGGCCGGCAACTGTCAAACAATATTTACTCACTTCAACTTTTTTTTTTTTTTGCTGCCGAGTGCAGCACAAATAGTCAAATACAGCAGTTGTCGGTTTTGGAAACAAAATAGGCGGTTCATTCCAAACAACCGCAGTAGTTATAGTTATTATTTTGTTATATATTTATCAGCTTGAGTTGCACATATATAAGAACTGCAATTAAATAGATGTAAGAAATGAAGCAGATGAATGACATTGGAATATGACAACGGTGAGCTCTTGCCAATAATTGCGAGCAATGACCTTTTTTCATTCCCCTGGCAAAACATCCAACAATCAAATAAAACGCTGAAGTTAGCAATATTTTAATCTTCTAGAACATTCTGGAGACTAATGTAATTCTTATTATTCTTATTATGAATATTATTGTTGTACCTGCATGTGGTTCTATTATAAAGGATTGATTACGAATACAATTCTCTTAGTTTTCTAATTGTCAATGTACTCAAGAAGTATCACTAGAAAAGCACTTAGTAGCACGTCGTTAGCCTGCATCAAATTCAATTCAATTATGTTTTTGTGTTGTGTGCTTTACAGATTCAAAATGAGCATCAATATTCATGATAATGTCAAAAATCACAGGCTCCGGGATCCTCACAATCGTAAACAGCATAAGTGGGAACGGTGTGAAAAATGGAGCGATGAGGAAACCAGCAAAATAATCAACTGCACTCATTAAAATATTAATACTGTGGTATTTTTTTCAGAACTGAATAATAATCACGATTTTCATGGTCCTATTACAGCATGCATTGGACTATACTAGACCAGGAGTGCCGAAATCCAGTCCTTGGATTTCGATGTCTGCCTCCTCCATCACACCTGATTCAAACGATCAGCTCATCAGCAAGCTTTGCAGAAGGCAGATGTAAAAAAAAAAAAAAAAACAAAAAACCTTACGTAACAGCTCAAAGTTGGGTCAAATTGACCCAAGTAGTGGGTTCGTCCTATTCTTTTAACCAGCAGTTTTAAGGTGTATGGAGAAATTTTCATCATCGTCATCATGAATATTCATGTAATATGGGAAAACTGTAGAACTATGTAGAATATATAAACGACTATGACTACCCCTTCATCTATACTGGAACTAATCATCATCCTCATCGTTATCATCAATTCGTGTTTAGCTTTGTGAAAGCCACTTTTGACTAAACTGAATGTGATGGCTAGTGAGTCTAACATCAGAATTAATAGCGATCCGAAAACTGTCGTCATCATGATAATAGTTCTGGTTCTACGACTACTACTAATAATGGTCCGAATAACAGCCCAGCGAACGAATGAAATCAAGTTCACATTTCTGGAGGGAGATTAAGAGGGGCTCGCACTCACCGACGCACTCGTTGGCCTCCCGGGCCGTGGCCCTCTGCCACGGCCGGTCGTAGTGGAAGGGCTTGCACCTGTCGCACTCCGGGCCGGCGGCGTTGTGCTTGCACTCGCACACCAGCTCGCCGTCGCGGTCCTTGACGCAGCGCGACGCGTGGCCGTTGCACTTGCAGCGGCCGCCCACCTGCAGGTCGGACACGGCGTAGAAGTACGAGTCCCGCGCCAGCTCCGAGTCGTCCTCGTTCTCGTCGCCGAACGTGTGCAGCCGGCCGAAGGTGACGCGGATGTCGGTGGCCGTCACCCAGTCCTGCAGCACGGGCGAGTTGTCGAAGTCGTGCGCCGACGGCCGGCCGTCCAGCGTGCTGAAGGCGATCAGACCTCCGTTCAGCGGGAACATGTCCGTGTGCGAGTCGGTGCAGATGGCCTCCTGCTCGTTCTGCTTGGTGATGGCGGCCCGATTGGGCTTGTTGTACATCTTGCGGCACTGGCTCGAGTAGAACTGGAAGGGCACCCACGTCTTGCCGTAGTCCATGGACTTGGAGATCACCATGGACTCGGGTCTCGGCGAGCAGAACTGGAGGCTGACGTAGGTCACCTCGAACTTCTTGCCCAGGGAGAGCGTGAGCGTTACGTTCTGCGGGTACTGGACGAAGTTCTCCGACTGCCAGCACGTCAGGTTGTGCGGGTTGTTTAGGTCGGTGAGGTACGCCGGGGGCCGGTTCCGCTTGGGGTCCGCCGCGTCGCACGTGTGGCAGCTTCGGCTCCTCTCGTCCGCCTTGTCCGCCGAGCTGAGCGCGCAGTAGCGGCTCGCGCTCCGGTGGCCGCAGGTGCTGGACACCTTCACCTCCTTGCCGAACGCCGAGTTGACGAAGTCCGGGATGCAGCGGCGCGGGGTCCCGTGCTCGTCGTAGCACGGGTCCGGGGGCGAGGTTTGAGCGGAGAAGAGAGCCGAGCCCCCGCCGCCCCCGCCGTAGCCGCCCGCGGTGCTCCGCAGAGAGGCGGCCAGCAGCACGGCGAGCGCAGCGTCCAGAGCCCGGAACATGTTCGGTGAGTGTCGGCTCCGAAAGTGTCGGTGCTGCTGCTGCTGCTGCTGCTGGAGGAGGAGGAGGAGGAGGAGAGAGAGAGAGAGAGAGAAACGAAAGGAGAGAGGCAACGAGAGAAAGTTTGCTGGAGAGGCTTTACTGATGATCTGCTGATTGCAACAGTGAGTTTTCCCTCCTTTCATTATATTTGTGATTAGTTTTGACAATTATTCTTCAGGTACAACCGAGGAAATGACGGATTCGTCTTTGGTCATGACACACTGTAAGATAAATAATGCTCTTTGGTTTTGTCATGGAGTGAAAACGTGTGATTAGTTTTTGGTCATGAGTGTTCATAAATGAATATTTCTTTTCAGAGAGAGGTTTTTTGTGAAGAAGAGATTTCAAATGAATTTATTGTATATAATTCGGAATTTGTGTCAAGAAAAATGTGGGTTTTTTTCATATTTTTTTTGTCTGTTAGCATCACAAAATAAACGTCTTTTTGTCTGATAGAAAATATTTTATATTGCTCTTTTGTCAGAGGCACTTTTTGAGATGATACAGTTCTTTTTTTTTTTCCCAGAGAATATCTCACACGGGCAGCCAGTGGTTAGGGCGTCGACCTCACAGTGCAGAGGTTCCGGGTTCAATTCCAGCTCCGGCCTCCCTGTGTGGAGTTTGCATGTTCTCCCCGGACCCGCGTGGGTTTTCTCCGGGTACTCCGGTTTCCTCCCACATTCCAAAAACATGCATGGCAGGCGGATTGAACACTCTAAATTGTCCCTAGGTGTGAGTGTGAGCGCGGATGGTTGTTCGTCTCTGTGTGCCCTGCGATTGGCTGGCAACCGGTTCAGGGTGTCCCCCGCCTACTGCCCGAAGTCGGCTGGGATAGGCTCCAGCGCCCCCCGCGACCCTTGTGAGGATTAAGCGGGTTAGAAAATGGATGGATGGATATATCACACATCAAAAACCACGCACATAAAATACAGCAAATGCAAAGTCAGCAGCCTTAGTGCGGGCGTTCGATGGCTTGGGCGTGAGGTGACGCGTAGCCTGCCGGAGACTTTTTGCTTATTGCTATAGGAGAAGTAGCAGCGACATCTCGCGGTCAATTGGTCAAACAACAGGACATAATTTCGAGACTGCTATCTATCTGTCTTGTGTGTCTAATCGTTTCATGTACGTCGCCTTTTCATTTTATTTATCGTGACTAATAATACGGCATTTTTGTGAACAGACGTTTCATGCATTAAGAAGCATGATAACTTTTACCTGGCCTGTTGTCATTTTTGAGCGCGTGTTTCAAAGAAGGGGAATTCATCATCGCACGATGCTGTTGGAAATGCAAATGAGCGGCAAAGAAGTGGGAGGATGCTGGGGCCGGGGTGCAGGGGGAAGTAAAGGTCACAGTCGTTTCCCGAGAGAAGGCAGGAAGCTGCGCCGAGCAAATGAGGAATCCGCTCAGGGGCCGTTTTATTAGGCACACCTGTTGCAATCTCGTACATTTGTGTGTTAGTAACAGTGCTGGAGATGTCAACGCGGGTGATTTTCTGAAGTTGTGACGTCATTTGAATTTTTGAACTGACCTTAATGTTGAAAGATGATCGTTTAATTGTACATTTTTACACAACTTTTTTTTTTTTTAAAAATATTATTATTTAAGGGGCCAGTCAGAGTGTCAGGCGCCATTTGCCCAGTCCAGGTGTCCACTCATGATGCGGGGTGGGTGACCGCGTGGTCCTACCATGCATTTGTGTTACAGTGTTTTGCATTTAAGTACACGTTACAATAACTTCTCCTTCAGCCTTTTAGCGAAATAGTGAACGAAGCCAAACAATGAGGTGTGTGGGAATCGCGTGAAAACAAACATGTCAAACAGATGACTTCCTGTCAAGGACCAACATCCCTTCAAAATCCGCATGCAACACACACGCACACTCACAGCCGCAACAGAGGCCGTCTTCCTCATTGTGCTCACATGCACCTCGCTCATATGCTTCCTGTTTGTGAGTTCAGTCTACTTGGTGAAGCAGCTAGCAGCCAGTCGCGCGCGTGTTCGTCTGTCACTCAGGCCACTGGATGGAACTGAGCTGGAGACCCTTCTCGACTCGGAGGCTTTGGCACTCTTCTGAGACACTCGCACGCGATGGATGCCGGACACTAGATTGCAGGTAAGATGCTGGAACAAAGGACTGGGGTGTTTTATTTCCAATGGCACCAGTCTGTGTGTACTCTGGACAGTTTGATGATCTTGTGTTATTTTTTAGAAATAACTTTTAGAAATTAGATACACCTGCACAATCTAATAAGCTCCAACGCTTAATGCTAAATAACTATTCGGCGAGCACACGGTAGAACACAAACCTCGATCAAGGCAAAACAACCCCTTTCTTAGTGAACCCCCTCCTATATATGCAGTTGTGTGTGAAGCACACTTAATGTCCGGGGTGAAAAGCTAGTTTTGATACCCTTTTTAAAATGTTATTTACGTATTAATTTTTTCCTTGATTTGTTTGTTATTATTATTTTGTCAATTTAGGTGTTGGATCAAATTTCTTTCTGATGATCTCTTAAGCATCCCTGGAAACAAACAATAAACACTGAACAAAAAATATATATATATATATATATTTACCGAAAGGGGGTGGGTCCGTTGCCCCCCTACTTGCATGCACCTGTGTAGACGTCTGTTGTTTGGTAACTTGGAAGCATGAATGATTAACTTTAAGGCCAAAAAGGGAATCATGCAGTACAATTTGTAACATTTACAAAAGTATCTTAAAAATTTCTTGTTTCTTTTAATTCTTGATCAAGTAAAAAATGTATTCATGCTCAGTTTTCAGTGACTCTGTCAGCAAGGTATTATCTATAGTGTACATCAATCCATTTTCTGCACCACTTATTCTCCTTCCGGTCAAAGGTGAGCTGACTTTTTCAAAGTGAGATGCACCATGGATTGGTCACCAGCCAATCACAGGGCACATATTGAAAAACAGTTATTCACCATCGCCTCTGTTCTTCTGTGGACAATTTAGAATCTTCAAGAAACGTAACAGCCATGTTTTGGGAATGTGTTAGGTTACCTATCGAAAAACAGTTTTAGAAACAATGAATATCTGACCACAAAAGGTAGAGCAACACATGTAGGCAGATATTTTAACACTACTCATGGGTATATATTCTTTATCCTCTTCAAAAATGCGAAACTAACTTTTTTTTTTTTTAATTGAGCCACTTAAGTAGGAGGAGTATCATTTATACATAAGAACTCCTCTCAGTGCACTGGTCATGTTGTGGCTCAAATAGAGACAAATACCCCGCTACAGTTTGCTGACAGTTTGACCTTGAAAGGGATGAATCGGTTAAAAAGTTTCCATTGTTGCCCCAGGGAGATACTGTTTCCAAATCAGCAGGGTTTTTTTTTTTTTTTTTGAGCCACTTAAATAGGAGGAGTACTATTGGTCTTTGTTTGGGTCTGCATGACTGCGCAGTACTGTATTAGAATGCCTCCCTATGGCCAATAAAATTGGGGGGGGGGACAAAAATACTTGTCAAGTGACTGCAAGTGTGGGGTTATGAACAAAAGTAGGACACAGCATTGATGATTACTGACTTTCATAACATGAGTCGACAGTAGGACTGACGTCCTGCAAAGAATATGACTTCATCAATTGATCATTCCATACATAAGAACTCCTCTCATCGTACGAATGACACAGTCATCCTGCAATGAGGATCAGTGCTCAGTCAGCAGCCCTTTAAAGGCTTTGGTGGCGGGCGCATGCGCACGGCGGTGGTTGCCCCATGACGACAGACTCTTCCCGTCCGACCGCAGGAAGGGAATCATCAATTTTTCGTAGAAATTGCTCCATCTTCTACACAAGTTGTTGAGACATACATCAGTGGCTGATAGTAGTAGAGGACAACGTTTGTGCAATGGGCACACGTGTGGATAGACGTTGAAGACATTTCGATTTTTGCTTGATATTCATATTTCAAATGACGTCAAAGTAAGACAAGCAAAGTGAGGAAGGATATTTGGCTAAATGTGAAGACTCACCTCGTAGACACATCGTTTGGGGTGAATTCATTTTTTTGAAGGTTTTTATTCATTAACCCTTTCATGCACTAATAATGATAACCTGATCAACTGTCCACTATAGTAACCGCTGTCCCTGAAAGGGTCAATAGGAGCATTATGTGCATTGGTCATGTTGTGGTTCACACAGAGACAAATACCTCGCTACAGTTTGCTGACAGTTTGACATTGAAAGGGATGAATCGGTTAAAAAGTTTCCATTGTCGCCCCAGGGAGATATTGTTTCCAAATCAGCAGTTCACTGGACTCCATCCATCATACATGTAACTAGAGTCTTTCAATGAAAGGGAACTTCTCCCTGAGCCACAAGAGACCCTCCTCCCATGCACCAGTTCAATGAATGGAACGCAGCAAATGAATGGCTATCAGACCCAATCAATCAATGTGACGTATGGATGGAGGGTGGGCTGTGGGGGGCACACGTACTGTACTTCCACAATCCCATTCACACGTCCAGAGTGTGGCTGTTCTTCCCTCCCTCTCCTCCTTTAGTCTGTGGGAGTAAACCTGAGAGTCAGATCACACCACAACAATAGGGAGGCACCTGCTTCCTCGCCTTAACATGGGAAGTGGCGCTTCCCGTCAGGAAACAGTTGGTAATGGGATCGTCAGATGTAAGGAGATGGAGGAGGAAGCCCTTGAGGGGAGGGGGGTGGGGGCATGAGAAAGATACCCAGGTGAAGGTGCCATCCAGGTGGGTGTGATACAATGAAAGGGTAAAAATGAGTTCAATACCATGGGCTGCTCTCCACTGGCCACCCCCACGTTTTGCACTCACACTGGGTCTTATACTGCCCTATACTACAATATCAGTAGGCCTAATATTTATTTGTTGTTGTTGTTGCTTTGGAGTGATTTGCAGGACAAACATAGTATCTCAATAATGTTACAATTTTGAGGGAGTTGGTTTTTGTGAAGGAAACAAAAATGTGCAGAATGTGCCCTTGCACTTAATGTTGGTTTCTTGTTTATTAATTTTGTGTCATCCTTGAATGGGAATTTTTCTTCAAAGGAGCGCTTTGCACTAGAAAAAAAAACCCATATCAGTTTATGGTTATTTTGTTGGTTCCTTCAAGCACTGTCATTTTATTCATGCAGTGAAGTATGTATTAATATTTTGCAGATATTTGGTCCGGGCGGCCCGGTCGTCGAATGGTTAGCACGTCGGCTTCACAGTGCAGAGGTACCGGGTTCAATTCCAGCTCTGGCCTTCCCGTGTGGAGTTTGCATGTTCTCCCCGTGCTTGCGTGGGTTTTCTTCGGGTCCTCCGGTTTCCTCCCACACTCCAAAAACATGCATGGCAGGCTGATTGGACACTCCAAATTGTCCCCCAAGTGTGAGTGTGTGCGCGAATGGTTGTGTGCCCTGCAACTGGCTGACAACCAGTTCAGGGTGTCCCCCGCCTACTGCCCGAAGACGGCTGGGATAGGCTCCAGCACCCCCCGTGACCCTAGTGAGGATAAAGCAGTTCGGAAAATGAATGAATGAATGAAAAGATATTTGGTCTATATTTAAAATTTTTGTCATACATCTGGTTAGGAAGTGTGCAGTCCTATGTGGCACTCCAGTAGCAATGATGAAAAAATGTGGCCCCTTCAAGCATTTAAGTTGCCTATGCCATACGTAGACTGACCAGCAATATCAATGAGAGTTAATGCTACTGATCTTCACAAAGAATATAAAATCATAATTTCATATAAAAGTGAAATAATATATTATTGCAATGAGTATCAATTCAAACCTTTCCTGTCACACGTTAGTATACAATAAATGTGGAGGGGAAGTAATTGTTTATCATACCATCCACAGTCAGGCGTTTCCTAAAATAAAATGCAAATAAAAAGTAAGATGACGAAGTGCAATAAAAAATGAATACATGGATGGATTAGTCAATACAATTACAATCTGAGATATTTTATACACGTTTTGCACAATATATAATTTCCACGAGCGCAATTCCTGTTTTGTGGCTTTGTTAGCAAATGTACATGTATCATATGTATCATTTGTTTAAAAAAATAATAAAATGTGGAAGTGACCCTGTTGACACCGAGGGACAACATCCTCTTATGAAATGCTCTCAGTCATCGCACAGTTGCAACATTCTACAAAGAATAAAACAAGTGTGATGACATTTTGGAGGGTGTATGGAAGTTTTTAGGCTTAGTTTCAGTGGGTTGGTTGGGACAAAGCAACATTTTTATTTGTTCTTCCACATGTCATGTAAATGGGTGTCATTTGTCATTTTCCCCCAGTCAGAAACTAGCAAGCATGTGTTATGTGGGGAAAAATATATATATAGCCTGGACAATAAGGATTTATTTATTTATAGGGGAATGACGATTCCCATATTTGGAAGCGTAAAATTCCGATCGCCGATTAACTGTCCGATTATTTTTTTAAAAAATGGAGTGAATGACATCACATCTTTTTTTTATCCCCTTTAACACTGAACTTTTAGTAGTTATATTTGTTTAACTTTCAAACAGAGAGGAAAATCTGCAACCAAAAAAAAATACACTTTTTTTTGGCAAATTCTTTTGGGAGGTGGTGTTTGAATGTCACTTTGTCTGATGTTCTAATGTGTTTAAAAAAAATCAGCAATTTTAAATCCAGCTGAGTAAAGTCATTCATTTTAACAATGTAATGTGAAATAATAAAAAAGGTCCAGGCTTCAAGATGACATAATTGAAAAGTAAGATAAGATAAGATAAGATAAGATAAGATAAGATAAGATAATCCTTTATTTGTCCCACACTGGGGAAATTTACAGCCTTCAGCAGCAAGATTGTAGGTAGAAAGAAGAGAAAAGTTTAAGAGAAAAGAAAACAGTTCAATTAAGTGCAATATAAATACAAATATGGATAAGGTCAATAAGTTCAATTAAGTGCAATATTATACTTAGTCTCTATTTAATATTTAGTCTCTATTAGCAATTGTCCAAGGCCAAGTATCTGATTATTGAAGGATGGTACACCAACTCATCGGTGTCTGTAAACAGGGAGAGGCCATACTTGAAAACACAACAGGAGGAAGAGCCCATGGAGCATACAGAGGAGACAACGGGTTACAGATGAAAGAAAAGAGGGCTGCGAGAGAAGAAGGGGCTGGAATCATGAGCTCCAAACACCCTGCAGTGAGGCAGAACAACAGGATGATACAGGCTAAGTGTGATGGAGGTAACCCGTGGCGCAGATGAGGTCGGGATGACAGGATGAAATAACAGGAGGACAAAAGAGGCATTGGGGTGGGGGTGGGCGGGGTCTGTAAAAATACACCCTTGTGGGTGATGCCTCCTTTCAGAGGCAAACGAGAGGAGGCTTATATTAAAGTTGAAGGGCTGAACTTCTGAATGACTCAAGTATTTTCCTATAAGACAATATGACAGCTGTTTATTCAGTCTCAACTAACTTGGTGACATCAGTTGTGGGAAATTGAGCTAAACCACTCAATTCCTCCAGGCATCATTTGCTTGTAAGACTTTGAAACAGGAATGTTGAACATTCAACACAAATTCTATCAAAATACCAAATTACACCTCAAACTTCCTCAGGTCACTGTTGACGTTTGCCCTAGCTGACCCTAGTGACTGAACATCTCGACTGCAGACTCCAAACTTTACATTCATGAATGAAGTCACATTCTCTTTTTCCAAATGACTAAAACGAGAGAAAGTGCGCTGCATCTTCTGTCAAGTCTGCTCTATTTGTTGTTTGCCATGGCCCGGGAGAGGATGAGGATCAAGACCCTCATTAGCAGAATAGCTACCACAGAGACATTACTCTGTTTGGGAGGTTTAGAATCCAGGCTTGCAGGCGGGAACATAAACCATGGCCCATTTCTGTTACAAACAACACAACACAATGGAGGACTCAGCAGAGTGACAGGCAGTGTCCCTGTTCTCCACTCTAAAAGAGACACTAAGGAATGGCAGAGGACCACTTATTCTCGCTACAATGGTGCTGATCACATGAGAAACAGAAACCGGAATGTCTCCAAGGAGACATATTAAAGAAAATAGACTTTTTAAAAATTGCTTGTCCAGTGGTGCTTTAAGATATGAGTTAAATTTGCTCCTTGGCAATGCTTGCGACTCAAAGCAGTCATATCTCAAATCATCCTTCCCCATAGAAATGAATGGAATTGTCACTAATTGGATCCAGCCTCCCAATAAAAAAAACCACCAAAATTGTACGCAATGCTTGTAATTTTTGTAATGTGTTTCAAATGACTAGACAGCACTCTATTATATTATACTTCTCACAATTAAATATAATTTAAAAGATTTCAACAATTTCAGGGAACATTATAAGACAGACATATACACAGTACTGTACTTGAGACCCAGCTGCTCTCTCAGATTTTCTGTACTGCAGTCATAGTAATCACTCTTTGCAGAGGTTAAAGACTATATGCCTGTGAGTATTGTTATATTAGCCGCTTACATGTGTTGCAGCACTGTTTGTGCTCAGATATCATTGTTAAAAGGGTAACTACCACACAGAAGCTAATTGCTAGCCCATGTGACTGTTGAGTTTCCCACTGTATGAGGGGGAGAAGGACATGGGGTTGTTTGAAATACACAATTGTAATTTAAAAGATTGATTTGCATTTTTAATCATACAAATTTGGGGTCAGTGTAATATTCCTAAGTTATTCCTTTCAAGGGTTGAAGCTGTTTGAGAGAGCGAGTGCACAGAAACACAATGGTGTGGATTATTGGCCAACCTTGACATCCTGCAAAAAGCTGCGCGTTTATCAAAAAGACAGGCAACTTGCCAGCGGCTGATCCCACACATTGTAGCAAACTGTCAAAAAACAAAAAAGACTGGCGTGGGCTGCGTGTCAGAGCTTCTCGGCCAAGCACGGCTAGACGCAACAGTGATGTAATCCTTAATTGCAACCTAACCATGTGCCACAGGTTCAGCCAATCGCGATGCCGCTAAATGCAAATGACGTTCTCCCGAGGTTGCTTCTCATGAAACATTCACCGCTGTCACACATTTTACTCATTCATGCCATGAAGCATAGCAACAGCGTAGCAGCTGACCCAACACGTTCTTTACAAACCAGGCAATCGTGTCACGGGACCCAGTGAGAGTGGGGAGATGTTTTGAGTATGACTTTTAACCTAAATACGTTGTCAGCAGAAATAAGTTAAGTCAAACAAGAACTATTTATTTTCACACCATACTTGGCATTCCAAGCGTCTACGGTGTCTAAAGTAAATGTAAGTTATTAGAATTCCGTCTGTGTGACCGCTTTCTTTACAAATATCCCATGTGATAATGTAAAGTCCAGCGGCGATAAATCTGAAGCGGCTAATGTACATAAAAATTATTTTTATGGCTAAATTTAGACGTTTTAACGAGATGCATTTTGTCGTCCAGAAATGATGGTGAATACGTGCATGATATTTTCACTATACTGTAATTGTAGTTACTTTCAGGTTAGTTTTATGAACCAAATGTCGTTTTAGTGCCTTATCGTTTTTGTAAAAGTCCCCTTGTTTTCATTTTATTTCATTGACGAAAATGTTTTTTTTTCCAGAGGTAGAACGATAAATATAATGGACAAATATTCACTGATCAAATGAATCGCTAATGCTTTTATTCGGATAAAAATGGGAAAAACATTTTTTCACCTACTTGGTTTGAGTTCAGGTGGGATGGGCCCCAGCACAACAATGACTTGATGATAAGCGGCATAGAAAATGGACTGATGGATATCTGAGCAGAAATATTCATTTGAATCCATTTGTTTAAATACAGTACAAGTACATTTAAAATCCCTTTACGTTGAGTGTTTCAAGTAATTTTTTTACAGGTCTATATTCTGCTTATACTTGTATGATAATTAATAATCTTAAATGTTATTTCAATCACTACTGGTATATGTTAAATAAAGGTTTAATGGGGTTGACAGGTTGGACTCTGTTGGACTCACATTATTCCCAAAGTAATTGATTTCAATCGGAAAAATTTTGTGACTTGCTGTGAGACTCAGCAATGAGAAGCTATTTGTCAGGACACTTGGAGGGCAATCCTGCCCAGTGAGCAATCTTACATTGAGTTTGGGTAACTGTGGAGTCACCGTAGCAACAGTTGAGATGCTGGCACCGCACTTCAAAGTAAAGCACTTCTCGTTCCACGCCAGCGCCAATCCTTCACCACTTCACCAAAGAGGCTCCAAGATGACAGCGGAGCAGACTTTCGGAAAATTCGGGCGATTTTATGCTGTAAGGTCATTGTCCATCACTGCAGCAGTGAAAAGGTAGATAGACCCGCTCAAGCATTTCATTTTCATATTAGTAATATTCAGTTTGTGTTTAAATAACACTGCCAACGAGCAGACGGTTGTGGTTGACTTGAATAAAACTTATTAGGAAAAGCAGGGGAAAATCACAGGCTTCACTGTGCGAAAACTATAATTAACTTTTGATTAGAGTGGGCCAGAACACAGCAGAGAGCCATTCATTAAATCTGCAATTAATCAGAATCGCCACCCCCCCCCCCCAAAAAAAAAAGACAACTGTGGCTTTCTTATTAAGCCTAAAAGCTGCATAGTCTTTTGTCATCACCCGTTTACATTTTGAATAACTGGAGAAAAATTCTCAAATGGGAGGAAGTGAGAACGAGTAAAGCTGCCAGTTAAGACTCAGAGAGACGGTTTAAATAAAACCGAGTCTTTCCTTAAAAAGGCCTCTCCAAAGTCAACCAATCCACTTGGGGATAAGCAAAGATTTTTCTCCTGTCTGTGGCGACCGTCTTTTCCACTCTCTTTGTGAACCTTCGACCCACACCAATTTCAGAAGAGGGTTTGAATTGTTCTCGTGCGGGCACAGGCAGTTTAAGAGCATCGGTAAAACGTCACTGAGCCCTGCCTTTGGGTACCAACTGCGAGACGTCATTTTTAAAGGACAATGAATGGCAAACTTGGGTTTA
Source organism: Hippocampus kuda (assembly GCA_901007745.1). Classification (NCBI taxonomy): domain Eukaryota; kingdom Metazoa; phylum Chordata; class Actinopteri; order Syngnathiformes; family Syngnathidae; genus Hippocampus; species Hippocampus kuda. Next base: position 20,350 of record CAAKHF010007665.1, read on the forward strand.
CTTACAAAGAAGCGGACAGCACCACACTTTAATAGTGGAGGTAACGAAACACCCAAATCTCTGCATTTTGCACAGAGCATCTAAATGTCATTTCTGGCCTGACAAAAAAAAATAAAAAATAGTCTCAGCCTGACTCCCTGCTGTAATGCTGGGTTAAAATCACAGTGTTAAAGGCCTAAGGGCAAAAGAATGTTTCGGGCTCATTCATCAACCGGCATCCAGATGACAGCTGCAACTGAAGGGCTCCTGGAATGATGAGATCTCATTTTTGCCCGTGTCTAAACACACAAGAGAGCCATCATTCATTGAAACCGAATTGAATTCCTGCACAATATCAGCTTCTTCTTTTTAAACGACACCTTCATTTGGTGCGTCGTGCGCTTTTCTTTTCCGTGGAAGATGGTTATGTTTACAAGGTGCTACCAGTTCGCTCGGCGGAGACGAGTGGGGATCAAAGGCAGGAATAACTCCGAATGTGGGGCATCAGATCAGTGAGAGCGTGCATCGAATACGATGCTGTATGCTGTAACAAGAATCGTCACATTGCAGCAGCCTGTGAACATGCGAACATTTAAAAAGAGAGCGATCGTGACCTAATTAATGCCTTTTATTTTACACTCTCCAGTCTCGATTTCCTAAATGATGTTGACAGGCAGTCAAGTGAATTGGATAATTCGGGATGTGTTTGGTCGAGAGGTTCACAACGGTTGCAGTGAACATCAAGAAGAAATGTGCAGGTTAATTGTATTATTTTTTTTTAGCATTGAGTAATCTCCAAATATCAAGTACATTATGCTTGTTGTGATGGGGCGGGGGTGTGGGAAAGGGGTCTGCATGGATGTTGGTCTGAGCTGATAGCATGACACTGTTTCTCCATGTTACCTCGGTGTCTCCAAGACATGAAAAATCAAAAAATCTACAAATTCCATATCACTGAAATAATTGAAAACAATGAACACATTATTTTGCCCACACATTGACTGCATAGCAATTTCCTACGGAGCTGGAATTTATTATTTTTCTTTATTTTTTTTATTTTCATTAGGACAGTGCACAATAATCAATACAAAAATAAACAATGTAAATGCACCGGACTTAGCATTAATGCTAGTTTTCAGCCATGTCATGCTTAATTTTGCATGAAGACTTCACTGCCAATTGCCGGTGACATTATGTAATGTCCTGCGATTGGCTGGCAACCGATTCAGGGTGTCCCCCGCCGACTACCCGAAGACAGCTGGGATGGGCTCCAGCACCCCCCGCGACCCTAGTGAGGATGAAGCGGTTTGGAAGATGAATGAATGAATGAATTATGTAATGTTTAGCCTATATCTTAAAATAAGATTAACTGTTAGATGACGTGAAAACATTTTTTGGAACTTGACATTTTTCCTTCATCACTTGATAAACAGGACCAGAACGGGGGGGGACAAAATGGTAAACCTTGGTCACTTTTGCAGATAGACTTCAAGAGCCCCATCAAGAGCTTTCTCCTCTTTCGGTCCACTCCCTTCCTTTTTTTCCACGCGCGTTGACGTCAGCCGGCCTGACCACGCGACTGTGCTACAAACAAAGCACCTGCTGGCCTCGCCGCCCGTCTCTGGCACTTCTCGGAGTCACCATCTTACCGTATCGGTTTCACACCTTCTCATGGGATAAAAAGAGCAGTGTAAGCCTGTTGATGACAATGGAAATCAAAGGAGGAAGAATCTGGAAGGTCTTATGAATGTTTCATTGTTCTACAAGGCAGGTTAATGTTGCCTTGGCAAGGCTTTAATGTGTCTAGTCAGCAAAGTCTCCAGGGATGTCTTTTTACACCTCTTTTAATCCTTAACTGCAGCATCCACCAAGAGGAAGAAATGGTTTTGTAATTGATGTGACAGGTTCTCTTTCACCTGCTTACGAGCGTGAACAAAAAAGTGGAACGTCATCAAAAGCTTGCAGTTGGATGGACAGTGGCTACGAAAAGAAGTTCCCAGCAGCCCTTTTTATCTCCTTACAGGTGTTTTACTTGGATTGCTGTCGACCGTCCACCACACTGAGGAGCGTGCTATCTAATGGAAGGGATATCTCGGATGTATTATTAAAGATCCTGTCCAACGTAGGAATCAACGGTGACATACTATAAATTATTTCAGACGAGCAGCGATCCGTCAATAAATTGCCACAAGATAAAAGGCAGAATACCTTGGACGTTCCATCTGTCGAGCTGGATGAAGTCAGAAATAGAGATACATTAGGAGTCTATATTCGTCTCTTTTCAGGGGGAAATTGAATCTACACTACAGTGCCATGATGGTACCTTTTTTATGACCAGAATAGCCAGGCATATTTTCAAGACGTACGGACACTTAAGAGCACCAGTCCTATGACAAACATTAGTAGGTCTAAAGGCGTTGATGGTATAATATGGTTATCAGAGAGATAAAAATCGTGCTTGGCTAATAATTGGACTCCAGTGTAATCGCCCCCACCCCCACCCGCCAAAAAAAAAGAAAAATTCTAGAATCGAGTGTACAGACGTACATGGGTACTGCACTGTCAGAATTAGGTCCACAGTAAGAGACTCTCAGGGTACATTCTACATTAATGTACCCCACTGGGCATTTTATTGGTCCAAAAAGCTAAACGTATCTTCTTCACTCGACACTCAACTTCTTCCCTCACACAGACAAATTCACTCCTAAATTGTTCTCAATTGCCTTTGCCGTTATTGTCAACAATATAACAAGGTACAGTCTGCAACAATGTACACATGTATAGGCCATTTTACAACTTCAAAACACAACATGTAATGTATATGTGTCCTATCAAATGGCAATATTTCAAAAGCAGTACGTTTGAGGGATAAGACAATGCACATCGAAAAGTACAATGATGTTTATGGGATGCGGTAAATGGCTCCTATTGTGAGTTTCAAAATCACGATTAAGTTATTGTAAATATTTCAAGCTGAACTGTGTCACAAAGCTACAAGCATGTTCCCGAGCTTTAAAGGTACCACCCAGGTAAACCAGCAACTGGCATACTAGCCTCATTTTGTGCTTCAAAATGTGATTGCTGGTCGTATCATTATTAAAAGCCTACAAAAACATATCCCATAACGCATATCATTAGACTGACAAACTGCCTCAGAGTCAAGTGTCAAAGGTGCAAACGGAGGTTACTGCACTGTCAGGAATAAATCGACAGGAGTCCCTCGGGGTATATCCTACAGTAATGCACCCCATAAGAGATTTTACGGGTGCGAAAGGGTAATTGGCATGACTGGCATTATAAAAGCCTACACCACCATATGCCATAAGGCAAATTGATAGGTTCAGAAAATCTGTCAAAGAGGTTCAGGCTGTTTAACTGAACATTGAACTGTGTTTTTCTTTTCTCTTCTTTCTTCTTTCTACCCACAAACTTGCTGCTGAAGGCTGTAAATTTCCCCAGTGTGGGACAAATAAAGGATATCTTTATCTTTATCTTTAAATCTAGTGGGGTAGAAAACCAGCAGGATACTGTCCCTGTGATAAGCCATTGTAAAGCTCCATAGATGATCTTTTTTCCTAGACCTACACCATCTCAGAGCACTGACAGCAAATCTGGCCTGTAGCTGATGTGTTTTGACAATAGTGAGTCACAAGGGGTAAATGCATCACCCTAAATTAGCGCTCGGTTGTCTGAAATACCCAAACCGAGAGCACATTTGGGGTCAGCTTCTCGACAGAGAGCAACAGAGAACGCATGCGAGGCAGCCCCTTCTACTGAATGCCTGTCAGCTGCACCACAATCGCACAATGGCCCGACAGGTGACTCACCTGAATGGTGCACGTATATTCCGAGTCGTCCAGCAGCCGGACGGTGCAGCTGTATTCCCGTTCGAGATTCCTGACGCTGCCACTCACGAATCGACTCAACATCTTCGCTGTGCGTCTCGGCCGGGAACAATAAAGTCAGCAAAAAAAGCGGCGTTCAAGTCAACGTCACAACGACCACATTCTCGGGTCCCCTAAACGGCCCGCAGCCGCGCGTCGAGTCGCCAAGCAGTGCACCATCGTGGTTCCGTCAGGTTGGCGTTGTGTTCCACTACGTCTCGCGGTGATAATGTAGGAACAATCCCAGGATGCTTGCATCCATCCACACGCAGTGACGGTCCACTCTGCTGTGTGTCTGATGTCGGATTCCCCCCCACCACCTCTCCATTCACATTCACCACTTCCACTTGAGCTGGCGGGCGGGCCCCAATGAAATCTGACGTCAAAGTGAAACAACCCGAGAGCCCCCCCCCCCCCCCCCCCCCC
>CAAKHF010007666.1:11347-27820 GCA_901007745.1 Hippocampus kuda
TTTTTTTTTTCTTATCACGTGCCACACAAAGGCGATATGAATAGATGCACATGATTTTCAAAGTTCAACTTCTTTTAGACTGCGATGAGCAATGAATTATTCCTCAAATGGTTCGGGCAGCGGTCCGCAGCCCACTAGTTAAGAACCGCTGCTCCAAAGCACTTTCTCTATGAAAGGTGCTCAGGTCTTGTCTCACACTTGGAAATCGAAGAATTTCTTCTCAAGAGCAGCCAAGACCCAAGCCGTGAAGTATCCCACATCATATTTTTAAACTGCCACTAGAGCAATAATTCTTCTTAAGCTGCTGCGCCTGCTAAATACCAAGTAGCTTAGTTGGCAAGTGTACCCACGGCAACTCAGGATGAAAATATGGGTTTAGGATTTTTTTCATTCTTAAGTGTTCACATGTCCAGAATGGAACAACCACCCCAGAAAGCAAAACATCTTGGGTGGTGAAACTGGAAGTAGCCTGCTAACCAGCAAACGACCAGACAAAAATACTTTTCAACCTTGGCGGTGTCGTGATCCTCTTCATGCGTGTCTCCAGCAGGTGGCAGACGAGGGCCTTACCTTCAGTGTGCACACCTGCTGCCAATCTTCATTAGCCACCTATTTAAGGACTGACAAACTGCCTGCAGGTTGTCGGATTATTTTGACCTTGTTGCTGCTCTTGTGTGTCGAGATCTCTTGCTCTCATCAGAGTCGTTCTTGTTCCCTTAGTACCACATTTTTTGTAAGTATAGACTTTGTTCAGTTATTTGATCTGGCTTTCGTTTTGCCTGTGAAGTGTACGCTTGTCATTCCGTTTGGTAGTCTCCATAAACTATTTCCTTGACTTTTGCAGGCACTTTTTGTGAATGCATTGGAGGTTTTTTTCTGGATTCTTGTGACCAGCGTTTTCTGTTTTGGACTTTGTCGGCTTTGCGTTTTTGATAATATACATTTGTGTTCTCGCATTTTGTTTGTGTCTGCATTTTTGGGTTCCTAAACATGATTTGTGTCATTTCACAAATCTATCAGATCTTCTTCAGATCTCTATCCCTTCCCGCTCACTCAGGTCTTCATCCTCCCTCCATCTCTCTGTAGCCTCTGCCCGTCTCAGCACAATGGGGTGCAGAGCCTTCAGCCGCTCTGCCCCCAAACTCTGGAATTCACTTCCACCCAATATCCGCAACATCGATTCTCTTCCCACATTCAAAACCCAGCTCAAAACTCACCTTTTCAGACTGGCTTACTCCACTTAAATATATCTCTTGTATTCATAATTTTATCTGTGCTTTTATTTATTCTTTATTTGTCTTATTGTTTGCTCGTCTGTAAAGTGTCCTTGAGTGTTGTGAAAGGCGCTTCAAATAAAATAAAAAAATGTATTATTATTTCGAACTTGACAGAGATCTTTGTTTGCCGACCATCCCTGACAGACGTTTGATTTGTTCTACTGACCCAGTAAAAATCTGCTAAATTCATACCAATAATTTGGATGACAAGAAATATTTTCTCTCGATGTCTTGATCATGATATTCCCTGTCCTTGTGTCCTCTGCAGCGATGGCAGTCTGGCAACCAAACAGATTGTGTTCCTGCAGCGTCCCGTCCTTAGCCGGAAGCAGAGGGAATCCAAGGTACGCAACCTCATTTTTCCTCTCATGGTTTGCTTTGGCTAATGTCATTGCTTCATGGCCGTTTCCACACAGATGTTTTTCCTTTTAGGCCAAATACAATGACCTCTCTGTGAGTGTTACGGTCAATTCCTCAGCAGTGGGTGAAATGTTGACACAAGTAGAACTGAACATTTTTGTAGATGACCCCGACGAGTCGTGATAACCCCTGAAGCTAACCTTTGTGTGAGTGGAATGACATAACATGGTTAATGGGACAAAGATTTAGGAGATAGCACAAGTCAACCAGATTTTCTCTGCCTGTTTTCTCTGCACTGCAGCACTTTCCCTCCACCGTTTCCGTTTCAGTAGACAGTTGTGTCCGTGTTTTCCTCACGTATCGTACAATGTCAAATGTTGCCACGCTAACGCAAACTTCCCATTATTGCAGAAATTGATCTTCAAACCTCGCGGTAAGACCTGCAAAAATGGCCTCAAAAACAAAGACAGGAAGACAAAACCCAAACTGGAAAAAGACATGAAAATTCCCAATCACGGGGAAAAGGTTGGAAATGAGGAAGAAGAGGAGAGGAATGGAGAGAACGAGAAACCAGACGAGCAAGACGGAAAGATTGACGCTACGAGCACCGCCGAGGTCGAAACTGACCAATGGAAAGAGGAAGTAGCTAAAGTAGCAGAAGAGAGAGAAAAGGAAACCCTCGAACTCGACAAAGAGGGATTGACAGATGCCCAGGAAGTCACAGAAAATACTGCTGCTGATGAAAAGGAGGACGGCGGCATCGTGGATGAGCAGGAAGTTGAAGCTGTCGTGGAAAACGGCCTTGAAATGTACGAAGATGAAAATGAAGAGAAACCAGACCAGAAGCAACGCGCGATTGACGAATCCGTTGGCCTCGATGCGAAGAACACGAGTATGGTGGCAGATTCCCAGACCTCGACGATAAACGTAAAACAAGAGTAGCCCAGAATTGTGGAAACCCTACCTCTCAAACCTTAAACTCAAGACAGGGTTCACGCTGAACATTTTCGGGACTTGCATCGACCTCTTAAATCTGCCAGCTTTCATCCACCGACTCTGCTGTATAACCACACGTCATGAATGTACCATGTATCCTTGAAGGACCTGAAGGAACCAGATGAAGATCCTCGGACTAGACTTCGACCTAAAACTAGAGCTTGCAGTATTTGGTGGCCTACAACTCTCTGCCTTTATAGCGACAAGGAGTGCCGCATAACCGATGTACGCAGAAAAAAAACTCGGCTTGACCTTCACTTGCGTTCTGAAAAGAAACATCCATGACAAACCTTAAGTCGAAAGACAAAGAACACTGGCCAACCTCCGTGATACTACTGACCGTCTAAAGACAGAAAAGACGTGTGATTCATTCAATTCTACGCCATTTGAAGTGTTGCCTTGACGAGAAGGCCAACATTTGGGGGCGGGACCCGTTTGCGACAGGCAATCCAAACTAGCGTCAAGAGATCTTTGGAGGCGAGACATCATTGACGGCTTATACTCACCTTGCGTACAGAATGTTCCGGACAAGCACATGTCAAATTCATGGGAATGAAATGTAGCTTTTACCTTTTGGGGATGTTTTTCAACTCGCTGTTCCTGATCAAGTTTGCGGCCATCTGCCAAAAATGTTAGCTAGCTATAGTGTTAGCTGCGAGCCAAAGGTTCGCATTATTTGCATTTGTGGGGTCTTAGCTGTGGGGCGAATTCAAATAAAGAGAGTTGTTGGTTTACAACTCATGCCCAGGTCTAACCTAACGAATCTAAAAATCGTAAATACAATAAATATTGGTATGAAAACAATTCTACGTCACAAAAAGAGGAGCCCTGTATATGGACTGGGAAGGCAGCGTTACAGTACTTGATACCTTAATCACTGTGGATACTCTGGTATTGTACAACTGTACAGGGGTAGACCCCCTCCCCTAAATTGTGATCCAATTATGAATTGTGTGACTATAGAGGTTCTACCTTCGTAAAACACGGCGTCCGAATTTCTGTTCTGACACTTTGAGCGACCTTATGTATGAAATGCGCTGTGTACATAAAGCTGCCTCGCCTTGTCTTATAACCTTGACGATATAACCGAAATTTGTAACGACGTCTGTCAATTTTTAGGCCACAAATATAAAACAATCTCATGAGAGACACGAAGTAGCACGCTAACTGACGTATTCTCGCGCCACCGCGCTAACTAGTCGATTTGTACGCCATTCGTAAACCACGGTATGCTTGGACCGTCATACAACCCGACCACTTTTGAGCTGTATGGAGCTGTCTTTTGCCATGATAAGTATTTGATAAATATTTCACTTGACGGCAACCCTTAAAAACAAAAAAATTTTAGAAATGTGCATTCATGCCGTGAGGCTGCCAGTTCGCGAATTGAAGCTCAAGAAAACGGACACGAGGTGCCCTGTGGCGTGTGAAATGAAATAGAAATGAATTGGCTCATTTGAAAGTAAGTGCAGTTAGTGTGGCTTTTTTTTTTTTTTGTACCTCCAGCGATTTCAGCGCTCCTCAGCAGGTGGTGTTTGTAACGATAAGTGAGTCGTGAGATGGCATTTGGTGGCGCGGCCGCAGTGAAAGGCGGGACAGCGGGTGGGTTGCCAAGGTGAGAGGTGGGCACGTCCGCCACACAGATCGCTCATTAGGCCGCTAATGGCTTTTGTCAGTAGGGCATCTGTCAGAAATCAGGCATTTCTTACACAAGGAGAGAGAGGGGTTCGCTTCGCCAGGGCGCTATTGACAATAATGCCCACACCAGGTACCTCAACAAATAGCTTTCTGATGTCTGACGCTTTTATGTGAACTCGGAATGATTTTCCTGGTTTGATGGTTTTGCTTTTCAATGTAACAATTACACGAGCTAGACGCGTTGTGTTCGCTCATGTGGTGTCCATGTGTCGAAAAGATTTGTCTGGTGCTGTTTTTGTGGAGAGCGGAAAACACGTGTGAGACCAGCTTAGCCTTAACACCCCAAACTGTCTTGTCTTTTATTTTATTTTTGTTTTCGTAAGTTACCACTTCCCCCAAAAAATTTCTGAAGAATTAGCATAGCAACACCGCCTGGGATGTTTTGAAAACTCAACACCTGGAAACAGTGTCACTTGACAACGTACAATTTGATAGTCACAAGAGGTGTGACCCACAAAAACGTTTTTAAAAAGATGCCTGAAAATACACAGGCAGTCCATTTTGTTTTGAAAGGACCTTTTTAAGGTCAGTTGCCAGAGATCCTGTTTTGTTTTCTTTTCTTTTCTCTATTTGACCCTTAAAGCCAGTTCCACTTTGCAGTAAGAAATTTGGTCGAAATATCTATCATGGGTTGACCCTCAGAAAAAAAAAAAAACAAGCCATGCCTAAAACGACAAGGGAAGGAAGTCAAAGAAGAGGACATTCAAGGAGTCAGTTTGGTCGTTCTCAAAGGTCTTTCAAAGACAAACTACCTAAATTTGGACTGCATATACGTGACCAATGAGAGGCACAAAATTGAAGAATTGTCGTTTTTCGTTATTGTAGACAGTAAAGCACACAAAAAAATGCTGTCCGAATCCAGGACAGAAACACAAAAGTTGGTAGGCAATTCTGACATGAGTAAACTTACAAAACATTCTCAAGAACATAATGGCCAAAAAGTTGTCCATTATGAGTAGACCCATACAAAGTCTCAAAATTCCAAATTTTTGGTTCTGGGATGCCATTTGAGTGGTCAGTTTGAACATTTTGTAGGGGGCTGCTGAAGATTTTGTCTGATAGTTACCAAATTTGAACTGCACATACGAGACGGTTTTTAATGTTGTTTATCATATTTTTCCCAGTTGAGTTTTTCGAAATGTTTGAAAATGATTTTGACGGTGGTGACACTGGAGTCCACATTGTTAAGAAAGAATTTCAAGTTTTTATTACAGTGACATGCCTGCCCGCCGTGTTGACAGACCGATGCTTCAAGCTACCTCCCGAGGGTTTCTTGATTTTTAAAATGAGGGTCTGCGCCCTTCCCGGCGGCAAAGTACGAGGTCATACTTAATGGCCGCCTGGGTTCAAGGGTCACATTTTACCGTTCGATTGATTTTTCCAGAGGAGAGAAGCACTCTAATTGTGTTCCAAGATGTGAAGAACATTCTCTCACTGGTGGAAGGCCTTTGGCTGCTCTTGGGCTTTAATTGAATGTTGTATTTTGTGTTTTGCGATGATTTATGGAATTGGCGTAGCGCTTCAAAGGCACAGAGCTCATGTAGTTTCCTTTTTCCACGATTCCTCAGGTTCCTCGGTTTATATACATTTCGGAACAAAATAATGTTCATCAGCACCATATTTTAAATGGTAACATCATGACATGGTGATCAATCGGTGATTAACGTATTTCAGGAAGGGAAGAATAAATGCATGTTCAGCAGGGGGGTTTTCCTGCAGACGAAATTTGACACTGATTCTTGTTTTACGAACACTCGGTGGTTTATTTCAATTTCAGTTGTGGGTGTGGTGAGGTCACAGAAACAAGAAGCCACTCCTAAAACTGTCAATAGATTTTCTTTCTTACTGCCAAATTGTCAAGTCGTTTCTTTTGTAACCGAGCCCGTCCGTCTGACTTTGCAAGTTCAAAACTTTTTTCAAAACAATTTTCGAGATATATTTCACATGCTTGAGGACAAATGCTGAAAATGTACAAAGACCGTGCAAATGAGCGGGAGGCGGCATTGGGACGGTTGCCCCGGGCTTCCACCTGGATGATATGGTGGTTTAGCAATAATAGATATATTGGGAGAAAAAACATCTATTTAGGTAATATTTGGCATAAAAATTGACTTTTCTTTCATAATTTACCAAAAAAATTATACTCAATAAATTAGAAATTTTCCATTAGTGGGGCGGGGGGGTGCAAACATTGTTTAGCTGTGTACCGTAGACAGTATTCAGAGATTATAGAAGCACTTGGCTTTCATCACAAATTGACGATATCAAGGTTTTATACTGAGGTATCGATTTGGTATGGTGACGGACGACGACGTGATACGCTAACATGTCAACTGTAAAAATATGGTAGCGCTATCATGTTACGGTTTAAATATCCATCGTTGACTGCACATCGAGGTTACAGATTGGACACAGCGGCTTTCTGTCAGACGATCAACGATCCATACAACACGCTGGTGTATCAGTAGCGGAGATTTGGATTCGTACTTGGTGATATTTTGTCGAACACGGAAGTTGTTCGTTTTGCCTCGAAGTATCTATTTTCATCATTGGTAGGAATTTACTTTAATGAATTTAATTTATGTTTGTTTTGGGGCAGGGGGTTTTGTTGTTGTTTTTTTTGCTATGTTATTAAATATGTCAATCGGCAACCCCCTTGGCCTGCCCTCCCCTCAATGACATCACCAAGGTCACATGATAGCAGTTTATTTGTCTTAACATTCCATTTGGACAGGGAACGAACGGTCTTAACCTTGACAAACGTTTCCGTCACGATACCAACAGAACGCTGTCTTTTCCCGATAAGAGACCTCTGAGACCAGCCCCACCCTGGGGATTGTGGGTAATTGTTTGATTTGTTTAGTTTGCCATCCGGATGGAGCCATTTGAATATTGCATCATTCCAGCTGCCTGTTTGTGTCTAAAAAGTTAACATGCCAGTGATGTAAGTATTCTTTATCTGTATGCCGTCCCATCCATCTATGACGTTATTATTGTTAACCGCCGCCGCTGCATCTGTACAATTTGTACATTATAAAAGTATTTATATTTAATGTCCACATGTGTGCTTCTTTATTGGGCAATGGAATTGATGACCTTTGATGTTACTTGTACTAAGTTATTCATCGGCATGTTTTGTGTCATATTTAGAGACACACACACACACACACACACACACACAAACACTTTTAAGCCATACAAATGTGATTTCAATTTTTGCTTTGATGATCCACATGCAAAAAAAAAAAAAATTAAAACCAGAAATTAGAAGATCATAAAAGGAAAACATTTTTTAAAAATGAATAAAAAAGAAAAATATTCTCATTTGACGCATCTTCCTCACCAGTTTCATGATAAAAACATTTATTGACATTTTCTGCCTATTGTTTTGCATGTTTTCTACAAACAAAATTCATCAAATAAGTATGTAAAAATGACTTTGAGAACGTTGGACAAACTGTTTTGCCTAAAACAGCAACAAAAAAGTATTCCGGTATCAAAATGTTACCTAGTCTCACATGATCATTTTGACCATCAATAAAATGTGACATGTGTGTGCGTTTTTTGTACAACTAAGTTCATTTTTTGGTCTAAAATAAATATTTTGATTTAGGAAGTTGAAAGACGTTTTTTGTTCCATTTTAATTTTTAGCCAAATAGGTAAAAATTAAATAAAAGAAAGAATATTAAATGAAATTAATTACTGTTGCCATGTGTTCTGTAATATGCATTGTGACCTATTAAAAAATATATTGAAACATTATACAATTTGTATTTTGGTAGTTTTCAAAGCAACATTTTTTTAGATTGAACCTAAAATCTAAAATAGTACCCCTCTGCCCCAAAAGCATTTTTATTGTTATTAAATGTCATGCCCCCTTTGAATTATTGTTTTAAATGTATCTTTTTTTTTTAATCTTCTCCAAAATGTTAAATCTGAAATATGTCTATCTTTTGCTTGGTCTCCACAAGCAAGTTGAAAAAACAACCTTTCTTGAGTGGCTTAGAAAAAAAAAAAAAAAAACCTTTTCAGGCTAAATCCTAAAATAGTAAAAATGATATCTAATGAATGTCTTATTATATGCATTACGGTAATTATTGATGCATATCACATTACAATAGTACATTTCTTACTCATTTCTTAATCAAATCATCACATTAGCACTCTAGTACGCGTTTTGTTGATGGCGTCATTAAACCAGGATGTCATTAAATGTGCATTTGGGTCTCGCGTCTGCTCATAGTGGTAAAAGGTCAAAAGTTTGCATCTCTCACTGATGGGATATTTGCGCCTTTGTTGCAGCGCTGCATGGCACCCAAGGGCTGCATTACACACACGCGCACGGTCAGTGTATAAACACACCAATGTGGCTTGTAAAAGTGTAGCAAAGAGGACAAATGCAGGCAGGAGACGCATGAGAAACATAAGCAGACATCACACTCCCATTTGTTTCTGTATGGATGTGAAAATCCTAATAATGCCACAAGGCCCCAGCACGGCCCTGGCGGGTCAATATTTCAGCCCAGATAATAACACGGCTCGGCGTTATGAAGGGCCCACAAGGCTGACTCAATCCATACTCTCGCAGACTAAAAGATCATTAAGACCAAACCCCAAACACCAAACCACTCTCCTGCCTGCATTGATTGATTGCTAATTGAAGACGCTGACGAGTCCATCACACACACGGAGACATCATGCAAGGTTTGTATGTCTATTATGTATGATCCACAGGACCCCATTGATTACCACACAACAGCTCAGCTGAATATTTTCATCAATAGTCATTTTTCCAAAAGGCTTTTCATGTATGATCTAGTCTAAAAGGGGAGAATGATTCACACAGAGGGCTATAAAATGAACTGAAAGTGGTCAATTTACGGCTCCAAAATTAAAGTCAAGCCTTTAAAAAAAAAAAAAGTGTTGAAATTAGAAGCGCGATATGCTCGACTGGTTGCATTACTTGTTTCCCTCAATGCCACACTGCCCTCTAGTGGTAAAAGAGGCTACTACACGAAAACGCTGCTAGAATTTAGAATTTCAGCTTTTATTTTATGACTGACAATCTACAATTTTATTTTTTAGGGACATTAACTAAAACAAACAATATATATTTGTTGATAGTGATAATTAAATGTGCAAACATTTTGGTAGTGTAGCAGATGACTTCGTTTATTTCCTCACTCCGACATGTGTCCTGTTATGATACACATCCACCCCATTCCATGTCGATCGTTCAAACTGGTGTTGGGAGGGTTTTTTCTTTTTCACTTTCTGACAATCCTCAAAATAATCATCGAATGTTCACACCATGCAGCTACCACAAAAGATGACAGAGGCAAAAAAAAAAAAAAATACCATTTAGCATAGCCAACTTACTGTTCAATTCGAGGCGTGCTGATAGGTGAAAAATTGGTCGGGTGCAAACGTTTTTGTTTTTTATTTTTTTAATTCGAATTTTTTTTTTCTTTTTAACTTGTGAGTCTTAAAGTCCTCAAAGTTTCATGCTGCATTTGATGTCAGAGACAAAAACAGCTTTCTGTTTTGCCATTGCCCCAGGATACTGCCGAGTATTAGCACTGGAATTTACCCAAAATGGCTGTAAAAAGGTGAACCGCACTTCCTGTTCAGTTTCTGGCCTGTGTCTCCAATACTTTTTTGTGGGTCCTGGTGCACTGGACAGGTTCACCAAATTTTGTGTCATTAGTGATATTGGTCCTAGGCACTGTTTTTTTTGTTTGTTTTGTTTTGTTTTTTGTTTTTTGTTTTTTGTTTTTTGTTTTTTGTTTTTTGTTTGTTTGTTTGTTTGTTTTTTTTTCCTTTCCAGGGTGCACCAGTGAGTTAGCGGTCGTGTTTGAGACCCTTAAAATACTTTCAAAATATTTTCATCATAAAATATCAAATGGTAGCATTTTGCTTTTTCCTGTTAGCGGCTCCAATCAGTCTTCGTGTCTGCTCCACCGACAGGAAGTTCCTTATGTAAATTCGAGACAGAAGCTCTCTGATCAAGTTTACCAGCAGACTTGATGTGGCGTAATGAGGTCACATGGTGATGTTATGAAAATGTGATGTCACTCATGCCGGGAGGGGAGGTACATTAGAGACATGACACAGCTATGTGACATCATTCACTTTACAGGAGCCGCTGACAGTGACAACAACTCCTGTAAAAGTCATTTTTATCATGAAATAACATTTTAAAATGCTGAAAAAATAGTTTGTCAGTACCCTCCTAAAAAATGTTTTAAGTGCCGCCAAAGGTGGATGTGTTTTATTCATTTGTATCTGCCATGACAGGAAAATGGCTGCAGAGCAGGTTAGTAAGCAATTAATAAATCGATAATGAAGGTTTCAACACCATCATGCATTGAAACCCCAACCCCGATTTACTTTGTCAAATGCTACTTTGAAACAAACTGTTATACTGTTTGAAAGCCTACTTTGAAATCATAACATTTTCATGAAAACCCCTGATTGGAATCCTAACCCTTGTTTGAAGCCCCAACCATGGCTTGAAACTGATCCCTGACTTGGAACCCTACTTTGAAACTCTAACTCTGTTTCTCGTGAACGCACACTGTCTTTCGACCCCAACCCAAGTTTGATACTAAAAACCAGACCGGTAGCACTCATTTGAAACCCTAACATGGAACTGAAACGCAAAGTCTTACTTGAAAGCCCAACCCTAACTGAAATAACACCCTTCTCTAACCCTGGTTTGAAACACGAGCCCTACTTTGAACCCTTTGTGAGAAATCCTAACCCTGGCTTAAAACCATAACCCTTGTTTGAAACCCTAACATTGGCTTCAAACCCGAACCTGCAATGCTAATCCTAGTTTGAAACTCTAAACCTATCTTCAAACCCTAATTTGAGGCACAAACCCTGCTTTGAAATCCTAACCTTGGATTGAAACTCTAACTTGAACCCGTCAACGTGGTTTTAAAATCCACCCTTTTCTTAAAACTGTAATTTAAAACCCTAACCCTGGTTTGAAACCATACCTTGAAACCCTAAGCCTTCCTTGAAACCCTAAAATTGACACTAAACTCTAACTATGGTTTGAAACACTAATTGTAATTTAAACCCCTAACCCTGTCTTGGAACCAAAACCCTGCTTTGAAATCCTAACCCCTGGACTGAAACCCAAACTTGACCCCTTAGACCTTATGGTTTTAAACCCTATCCTTGTTTTGGAACTCTCAATGTAACCCTTTTATGTACCCTGTAACCAGATAACATGGTAAGCTATCCACTGTAGTAACGGCTGTACCTGAAAGGGTTAAAAACCTGAACCATAAAAACCCGAATCTTGACTTGAAACCTTAGCCCTGGCTTGAAACATTACCCTTTGTTTAGAAACCCATCCGAACCTAACAATCAGTTTGAGCTCACTCTGTTACTGTACAATGTCGGTGGGCAGAAACCCCCTTACAGGGTGCAAGCCAAAGCCGTCACGTCGTCAGAAGAGGAGGCCATCGCCATGCGCTCCTCGCCGTACGACACCGACAGATACCTGAGGGTCCTCCACTCGCCCTCATCTGACTACCACATCCTGGACTTCCTTGGGGAGGGCACCTTCGGCGACGTGGTCAAGTGCTTGAAGACGGCCACCAGGGAGGAAGTCGCCGTCAAGATCTTCAAGCACATCGACGCCCTGGACACGTTTAAGAAAGAGGTGCCGAAAACAAGACGTGATGGACTTCTGGTTATCAATGACTTTGATTTTATTTGATTGTCTATTTCAGGCCAGCACACTGCAAACCTTAATGGATTTCGACACGGACAAAGTCAACTTGATCCAGTGCAAGAGCATCTTTGTGGACAGAGCGTACATGTGTCTCGAATTTGAGATGTTGGACATCAACTTGTGGGATTTTATGAACACCAGACCCACCAAGTGCCTCCTTGTCAAGGAGATCCGACCCATTCTTCATCAGGTACATTTGCCTCCATCTGAACTTACGTCTATTGTACAAGTCTTTGGAAATTTGGTATGTTCATCGGCGGTGTGGTCGGAGCAGGCCTTCCACTGTGTGGATTGTCAAAAAAAAAAAAAAAACTGATCCTGTTTGTAGAAATTTACACTTGATAGCATGAATCTTGCTACATATGTGGCAGTGATGAAGTGGCAAGCAAGGACAGGAAAACTTCTTGCGAGAGGGCAATATTCCAACGCTGCTCAAATGTTAGTTGAGGACTCATGGGCGAGAGAATTTGCTGGCAAAAACTCCTCACGGAAGGGCTCACGTCATTCTGACTGATACCCGAAATGAAATAAGAAAAAAGAAAGTGCATTGTGATCTTTTGGGACTCCATCTATGTGGCAAATGGTAGTGGTTTTCAAAGATCAGCTCATGTCTGTTTTGTTTGAAAGTTCAACTTTCTGTTGAAAAGTTGGAAGAGTTCTTTATTCCAAAACAGAGATCTAACACAAACATTGTCTGTTGAATTTGCTAGAGCGGAGTACTGGGGCCACATGAATAAGAATTTTACTATGAGAAACAAGGTGTCATGCTGTTGTGTTTCGTTTCACCAAAAAAAATAAAGAAATTAAATTAAAAAGTCATCTTTCAAGAATGACTTAATGATTGAAGGGATAATGATTTTATTTTATGAGAAAAAAGTTGCATTTTTTTCAGGATGAAAAGCGGGAATATTACAGCAATACAGTGAACCCCCACATATTTGTGGTTTTACACCTATGGAGTCACCTATTCATGGACATCTTTTTTCAATAATTTTGATTTCCCTAGACATTTCCCTCTTGTTTTAATAATAAAAAACACATACTGGAGGGTTATCAGTGTTTTGTTTTTTTTTTAAAACAGTTTACATATTACACAGACCAGTAGTGGTCCACCATAGTCCTATTTTTCAGGTTAAAAATTTATTATTGTGGAGGAAAATGTAATTTAGCAAAAATAATTTTCTTTGACAGAAAAAAAATACATAATTTAAAACAACAGTTCAGTTACATTTTTTTCACGAAACTATTTTTTGTTGTTGTTTGTTTTGAAAATAAATATTGTTGGATCAGTACAACTTCTTTCTTTTTTTAAAAAAAAGTGTTAGTTTGTTCACAGAAGATGTATTTTTCTCCAAAAGAATACAACTTTATTCTCATCTAGATTGCAATTTGAGAGTTAGGGGTTTTGTGCCCTGTCATGGCTTAAGCTAGCAAGGTATGCTAATGCGCTTCAACATTTAGGCCTGGAGTTATTTTTGCGCCGAACAGATTTTGTGATAATGTTACATATTTTTTTTCGATACGCATTGATTTATCCTTGATGCCCAAGCATTATATCGGTAGTTCTGTCCATAGCTTTTAAGCTAGCAAGCCAGGCTGGTGAAGCTAATTGAATACCATGTACTCGTGTCTTCAGCTGGCCGTGGGCCTGCATTTTCTGAACAGTATTGGACTTATCCACGCAGACCTGAAGCCCAACAACATCATGATGGTGGAGCACGTCAACCGGCCGTACAAAGTTAAAATCATCGACTTTGGCTTGGCCCAGCACGTCTCAGAGACCAATCAGGGCCGACACTTTCAGAACCGCCGCTACAGGTATGCAAAGAGTGTAGCTGAACTCCTTTTTTCCCTGAGTGATTATGTTGAGATGTGGTTGACGATGTATTTGCAATAGATATAGTTCTTGCTACTTTCAGGGCTCCAGAGATCATCCTCGGTTTTCCCTACGCGGAGGCTATCGACGTGTGGTCTCTTGGTTGCATTATCGCAGAGTTGTTTTTGGGCTCTCCACTTTTCTACAGCACCTGTGAATACGATATGGCAAGAAGCCCGCCCTGACCCACCCACCCCAAAAAATGTATTCCAATCCTGACTGCTCTGAAATAAGGTCTCTTCCATTTTTAACCTGTTTTTTCCACAGTTGAGAAAGATCGAGCACATCTTGGGTTATCTTCCACAAAGACTTCTGAACATTGGAGTCAACACGACTTATTTTTACAAGAAGGAGAGGGCCTACCAGTCATGTCACTGGAGACTAAAGGTATAAAGTCAACTTCTGAATAGCAATGAGCTATCAACAGCCTCTGATCTTTAGGCGGTGAATGGCTCAAAAGGTTTGGACATTTGGAAAACTTCCTTTTCGATTTCACTGCGTTTCTGACAGTTTTGTATCACTTCCCCGTAGACGCCCAACGAGTATGGCTATGTAGCCTGCACCGACAGTTTTCTCAACTCTCTGGATGACCTTTGCAAGGTATCAAGCTTTGTTCTTTATCTTAATAGCGTCCTAGCAAAGAACACAGGATGAGAAATGTCTTTTTGCCCGAGTCATCGCATGTGAATGCTGCTGCCAAGGTGAAAATGCCAAACAGAAACAAATCAATTGGGGGAAGATTAATTCAGAGATATTACTGGGGTGATGGAATGGCGCATTCGGCTGCTGAGCTGTGTCAAGTTCCAGCACGTAACATTAGCTAAGGAACAGGAAGTGTAACTGCTTCGGTGCTGCTAATCCCTTGGCTAGCACATATAAGTGCTAGCCAAATGCTATATAGTTTGGTTGGCTGTCACACATGTTCACTCTTAGTAAAATTTGTCTTTGTGAATCTCGTCATAGCAGTTTGATTTTTTTTTTTTACATTTAATTTTAAATATCATTAAGTGGATTGGTGTTGACACAAAGCAAATTCTCTTAAGTTCCCTTACTGTACCAAAGATGAACTGTAAAACCAAAACGAGTGAAATCCCAAATAGTGTCATTAATTGGACCTTTAATAAAAAGCCACGACCTGCAGATGCTGCTGTTAAACGTTTATGTTTCTTTTCTGACTTCCCTTTGGTCTTCTTTGAGAAATAATTCAATAATTAAAAACTGCGACGTCATACCTCACCAACCATAAATGAGGGTTGGATTTTGAAAAAGCATGATTCATGTCATGTTCGCATGCGTCTCAGGATTAAAGCTTGCCATGTGTTCCGGTCCAGGTCAGACAAGTGGTCCACCTGTCAAATGAGGACACCACAGCAGAAGTCCAAGACCAGGAGGTCTTTGTGGATTTGCTGAAGCAGCTCCTGAGGCCTGATGCTGGCAAGCGACTGATGCCCAGTCAGATTCTCCAGCATCCCTTCGTCACCCTGACTGACCTTGCACACAGCCACGCCAACAGCTTCTAGTAAGTTCACGGCAAGAAACCGTAGAAGCCACTTCAGTGGGTTAAACACCTGATTTCTTCTGTTCAAGCATGAAACTGAGCTGCGAAATGATGCAGGCCTGTCAGAATCCAAGCTCTGGCACTCAGGTTGACACTTCTGCGTCCTCGCACCACGCCACTCATCCCACTTGGCAGATCCACAGGGAACATCCTGACATCGTGGGGATCTCCTCTGGCATCTTGAGGGGCCTCAACCTGGACAACCTCGACTCGGAGTCACACACGACTCTCTCGTCTCGGCTCCGTTTAGTCAACCTCCACAAGTCGCCAGACTCGCCGCCCCATGAAAACATGTGGCACATGGCAGGGTAAGCAGCAGAAGATTTGAACCGATTTTTTCTTTTTTTTTTTTTTGGATGATGCCGATTCCGATATTTGGCAGAAAAAAAGCTGATTTCCCATCAATCAGACAATTAATTTAAAAAATATTTCGTGCCTAAAATTTTTTAGGGGGGTCACCTATATATCCAGGTGGCCTGGTGGGTCCAGTGGTTAGCACATCGACCTCACAGTGCAGTGGTACCGGGTTCAATTCCAGCTCCGGCCTCCCTGTATGGAGTTTGCATGTTCTCCCCGGACCTGCGTGGGTTTTCTCTGGGTATTCCAGTTTCCTTTCACATTCCAAAAACATGCATAGCAGGCTGATTGAACACTCTAAATTGTCCCTGGGTGTGAGAGTGAGCGCGGCTGGTTGTTTGTCTCTGTGTGCCCTGCAATTGGCTGGCAACCGGTTCAGGATGTCCCCCACCTACTGCCCAAAGACAGCTGGGATAGGCTCCAGCACTCCCCACGACCCTTATGAGGGTAAGCGGATCGGAAAATGGATGGATGAATGAATGTATCTCGATTTATTACTTATTATGTTGACTCTGACATCACTCTTTACTGGAAAAATATACTGTTTGACTTCTTCAATTACGATGATTTAAAAAAAAACAAAAAACTAAATAAGTCTTT
>CAAKHF010007666.1:27840-50317 GCA_901007745.1 Hippocampus kuda
AATTGGCTGGCAACCGGTTCAGGATGTCCCCCACCTACTGCCCAAAGACAGCTGGGATAGGCTCCAGCACTCCCCACGACCCTTATGAGGGTAAGCGGATCGGAAAATGGATGGATGGATGGATGGATGGATGGATGGATGGGTGGACCTATATATCCCAATAGAGCATTTTCCCTTAAAATTCCATGAAATTAATGGTCATTTTCTGCCATCTTTTTTTTCCATTTGTTCATAAAATACTATTTTGTAATGAAGGCACAATAAAATGAAACAAAGATGCACTGAAGTCCCCCCCGCCCCCAAAAAAAATCTTTCATGTGCCCTGTAACCTGATAATATGATGAGCTGTCCACTGTAGTAACCGCTGTCCCTGAAAGGGTTAAAATAGAGTTTTAGAAATACATGTTTGTGCATCTGCGTGCAACATAGTAAATGGTTCGGGTCCATCAAAACCCAACAATCAGAAAGGTCAACTTGCCAATGATTTTTTTTTGTTGACAGCGTTTGTTTTTCAGAGAACCACAACAGAAGGAGGATCAGGAGTCAGTGCAGGAACAAAGAGGTACGTTTGAGCTCACTGTTGGAATCAAAGTACGATGACATCATTTCTGACATTCCAACAGGGGCTTCCACCATGATGACCACCCCAGCGGCTAAATCTGAGCCACCAGTGCAAAACAGCAACCAGTCAGTTTTGAATTATTATTATTTTTTTTTTTTGGTCAAGACTCTTTTTAAGATGTCTGCCCAATCCGTAGTTTCCAACTTGCTTTTTTTTTTTTTTTTAGAGTGCCAAAAAGTACCAACCCGGATAGAAGACGGGCCACTATCTCCAATGGGGACCAAACAGCAAAGGGTAAGTCATATTTAGAAATTTGATACCACAGAATGCCGCGATCAATTAATCACAATCGTATGTAAAGTTGTATTTTTACATGGGAAAAAAAAGTTAGCAGTAATTTGATGAGAATTTTTTTTTTTCGAGCCAAACTATTTTTTCCAGAAAAACAAAAGTTGAAAAGAAATAATTTATTCTCAATATCATTACAAAATAAACCCTATTACTCTTCTGGCAAGGTTTAATTTAATGTAATTTTTTTTAGTACTATTTATTCATTTATTTATTGATTTCTTTATTTATTTGTTTATTTAGTCATTCATTAATTTATTTAATTTTTCTCTTTCTCTTTTAAAACTCATTACTTATTTATTTATTATTTTCATTTATACCTTATACCTAGATGTTGGTACAGTCTAATAGCTGGCGAGCAAGTCTGATGAAGCTTTTTATCATTTGAACAACACGTCCTTTTTTCCACCCCAAGAAATCCCCAACACGTTGACTGAATCTGCGACCACCAGCATGCCCACCGCGACGTCTTCAACGCCAAGGAGCATCAAGTAAGACTTGGTCTTCTATGTCTTATCGTTTTTTTTTTCATGAAGTACACGTTTGTGCCTCATTCACCTTTCATGTCTTTACTGGTCTAGCAACAAGAGGGCGAAATGGAAGGCCACGCCAGGAGGCATCCGCACACCAAAAGGTTTGTCTTCAGTCACCTACTCTACACACCTTGAGAATATATCTTTGTGTGTGCATGTGTGTGTTTCCTTGTTGCTCATGGGCACTGTGTTCAGTTGGAAAAGGAAGATTGAAAAGGAGGAGACCGAGTTTGAGACCCGCAACAAACAGTTCGAGGTCAGTGTTACGTCGCCTCACTGTTCTCTCTCACTCTAGTTGGGTTTGAATGGAATCCGGTTGGCTTTTACCCATTTAATCCTCCCGGTCACATTTGTGAAAGACAACAATGATTTAATTTACAGGGCTCTAGAAATTTTTATTACTGATTACTTAAAAGGGCTACCAATGACACCTGATTTTGACTTTTAAATGTCTGGGAAAAATTTGGATTAAATGGGTTAAATTTCTCAACTGTTTGTTTTCAAGTCAAAGCAAGGAATCACCCACGTTACATGTATCTTGAAACCTTGTAAGTTGGGTCACTTTGCTCTTATCTCAAAGCACCACTATAATTGAATTGGATTTCGAATGTAACTGGGCTAATTGTTGCTCAGAAGTCGTCAACTAAGGCCAAAATTGCTGTTTATTAAGGCTAATTAATTTTTTCGTCCACACAGCAGACCTACTTCCTGTTTACATTCTTTTGCCCAGTAAGAGAAAGTGACATTACATTATAGTACGGTTGTAATTTTTTTTTTTTTTTTTACTGAAACAGACCAGGTGAGACACAAGACATTGTTTACAAACCATCCGCCCAGAAAAAGCAAACCACAAGCTTTAATTTTCCCATGGCTCTTCCCATAATATTTTATCTGGACAGGGACTCACCGGTAACAAAGAAGAGAAAAATGAACACAACATTGGAAAGTAGTAATGGGGCTAATATCCATGCCGCGAATACAACCCAGTCTACAGCGAAACCGACAGAGCGCATTGTGTAAGTATCAGAGCCTGTGACAGATGCACATTGTTGTATTTGGCGTAAAAGCTCCACCCCAATCAAACATTACGCACTATCATTATTATATCTTGGCAGGAAAACGAAATCTGATGGCGTCCCGACAAAAAGTAGTAAGTCAGTCAGATGTACCTCACCTTGGAGGAGGACCGAAGTGCAAAATTGTCTTATAGAGTCTTCGAAAGTGCTTCGTTAGTCTGCGTAACAGCATCTCTCGACGTCTTCCCCCCAAGAAACACCAAAGAGCAAAAAGGCACGGAACACTTACTCAGCCTGGAGGAGGAGGACTGAATCCGCGCGTAAATTGAAGACCGATACCAGTGAAAGGGCCAAAGCTACGACCAAAACACAGCCCCCTTCTGGGATTGCAAACCGCAGAGGGTAGGTTAGAGGATGATGTGCATCCCCGGATTTTTTTTTTTCTAATAGATTACGGCAAAAATGATTGTTAAGCGCGACTTCACCCATCTCTTCACAACAGTGTGGATAGTGACAAGACCCAAAAAAAGAAAGACAACACATGACGGTGTCCAAACACTTTGTTGTAAGTCCAGCAATCTTTTCAGGGGCGATTTTTTTATATAATTTAAAGATTGTCTTTCATTCATTAGCAGATCGCCTTGATAGAGTCGCTTTGCTTATTAAATTATGTTCCAAGACGTTTGCTAATTTAACATTGTCACCAATAGTCTCAATAGGCTCGCTTTACTGAGTAAACAATGTCACCAGATAGAGTCGACAGGTTGGTTTTGTTTATTTAGTAACCTCGCTGGGTTTGGCTTTGTCACCAAACTTTTTTTTTCTACTTTATTCCAGACCTTCCCAAAGAAGAGAGGAGCGGTTTCACTTATTGTGATCATCGTCTGGTCCGGCAGAAGATCAGAACCGAAGGAGGCGACCAAAGCAATCAATGCTAAACCCGGTTGGGAAAGGATATGGTATTCGCGATTGAACGATTGTATACCCACAGTTCATGACACATCCTAATTTGTTTTCATACAGTATATATATATTTTTGTCATTCCATAGCTGTTGATGGTCCTGACAGAGTCGCAACAGAAAGAGAAGATGAGTTCCTGGTGGAGGTCCAGGTATGACATCTCACACTTAGGTCGTTCAAGTTTGCTTAAGGATGCTAACTCCAAACTCAACTCTTTGTTTTAATCTGTCCAGATTTAGAGGCTCAGTCTGAATGCAAGGACTCTTCAAATGATACCGATGGGTACAAAAAAAAAAAGAGGGTACAGAGCACTCTGACGCTCCAGAATGTTGATGGATTTGTGTTGCATCCCTTTTCGGATGCATTGTGTTAAGACACAATCAGACAATGGATCATAAACGGTCCTAAAACTCACCACTTATGGACCAAAAGTGAACAGAGATCAGTTTCAGGTATCAGATTAGATTTCTTGAGAGCGAGATGGACTATTCTACACAAGGATCAAGGCAGACATTGTAAGTGGACGTGTCATTGTTTTTTCCCCCACCAATACATTTGCCAATAAAGCAAAAAAAAAAAAAAAAAAAAAAAACACAGCCTTAAAACTTTATACATACATAAATAATACAGTGCATGAGACGGTGTTAGGCACAGTTATAAAACAATACAAATGGAATACACTGGCAACATAACGCTAATAACCACAATAAATACTTTGTATATGCACACTACATGAATAAAACTGCACTAGTAGTAAAATCTCTTGATATTTAGAGAAATAGTATTCAAGAATTCATGACATGTATTTCTTTAAACCAGGTAGGGGAACAGTCTAAAACAAAGAGCAATAGTTTAGCCGACTGCTAACTACAACCAGGTAAACTAGCTAGCAGGTAAATTACTTGAGCTAGCGCCAGCCAATTTTTTATTCCGCTTCATTAATCACTTGATTCGAGGCTTCAAGCCCTCGAAAAACTACCAATTTTACAATGAATGATCATAAAGTAATTTTGGTCATCTTTTTCTAAGAACAATACATCTGTTTGCGGTGTTGATGATGCAGATGCAAGTATCGTCTGCGGGATAAGCGATTTTGGAGTCCAATTTTGTATACTTGGTGTTTTTTATTTATTTTTTGGGGAGGTCACTCAAGATTGTTCTGGCTTTTTGAACAACAAATTTATAATACACTTTTATTCTCACTTTCCCGGAACGTTGTTGCGAAATACCTAAATGACTAAATAGTTCCAAATGAAAATGAAATACCTTATACCAGGGGTGTCCAAAGTCGGTCCTCAAGGGCCTCTCTCCTGCCTGTTTTCTTGCTCTCCCAGGAGCAACACACCTGATTCAAATTATCAAGATCATTCTAATGCTGCTTCAGAGCTGGCTGATGAGCTGATCATCTGAATCAGGTGTGTTGCAGCCCGGAGAGCTGGAAAACAGGCAGGACAGTGGCCCTCCAGGCCTTATAGTGTAAATCATAAATACTGTTTTCTTCCTATATTTCTCAGGACAGCCAATCAGCGACGAGCAAACGTGTCAGAGGCCCAGATGTGGAAGCCTACACGCAGTACTTTGAAGTACCAGCAGATGGCACTAAAGAACTACGAAGATTTACCCACAGTTGCTTTTTTTTCTCTTTTTTTTTTGAACGCGTGCGCGCTGCATCTCTCTGGCTGATGCAGATTAAAAACACTTGTGAGTTGATTAATTTACTTTGTATAGTTTCGTTTCATATTTTGTTACTTGAGGACTTTAATGACAGTGTTGGTGGTGGTGGTAGTGGTCACTTTGTGTCCAGACAGGGCACAAGTAAGTCGATGTTGTGGCTGGTTGATGTCGTTTTGTGTCTGGCGACAGACATCAGTAGCAGACATCTGAGGGAAAAAAACAAGGAAGCAAAATGGGGGTAAAACTGACCGTGCGGTGCTGGACACACGACAGACATTAGAGGTGATGCTTTGTCGTGGCAAGCTAAGTGTTAAAACTAGAAATTATTAAGAAAACGGGTTTCAAAGAAGGGTGAACGCATTAAATTTGGTTTTGAGACCAACTCAAGATATCAAATTAGGGTTAAAATTGGCCTCAAAGCCTAATTTGAGTTTCTTTTTTGAAATCCGGGATTTGGATTTCACGTTAGGGTTTCAATCCTGGCTAGGATTTCAAATTCGCATTTCAAATCGGGATTAGGGTTTCAAGTGAAGAGTTTCAAGATTTCAAATAAAAAAATAGGGTTTCAAAACAGGGTTGTAGTTTAAAGTTCAAGGTTTCACCATGTTAAGATTTCAAGCTAAGGTTTGAGGCCTGCTTTGGCTTTGAAGGTAGGGTTTCAAAACAGATTTAGGATTTCAAGTGATGGTTTCATATTAGGATTTCATACCTGCCGTTAGGAATTCATGACAAGGGGAGGCCTTCAAGTTAAGGTTTCAGGCCTGTGGTTAGATTTCATGCAAGGATTAGTGTTTCAAGACAGATTTACGATTTTTCAAATTCGGATTTCAATCTTGGGTTAGGGTTTGAAATCTGACCGAGAATTTTGATTATAAGGCTTTCAAATTATGGTTTCATACCTGGGGTAGGGTTTAGATTGGGTTTACAAAGCCATTTTAGGGTTTCCTATCCTGGGACTAGCGGCACCATTTGTCAAACAGCTGACACTGCATCTTTGCAGGCCGTATCTCAGCATGACCCCCCCCCCCACCAGCCCTCCGCCAAGGAAATCTTGTTTTTCACCACCCTTGCTACTCCGCGCCTGACCTCTACAACAGCAAGCAATGAGGATGGCGACGATTGACAAGCTATTGAAAAAGTTCTCCACAGCGTAAGAATGTGAAAACAAACATTCGAAAGCACAAATGTGTAGTTCAACACCGCTGTGCGTGGCACTCGCATGTTTATTAGCGAGCAGCAACACATGCTGTCAATGATCAATTCTTTTAAGTTGCCTTTTCTCACTATTTCCTGCACGCGCTCTCTTGGTCATGATATTTTTGAGATTAATTTTAAGAAAGCAACTTCATTTAAAAAAAACAAAACAAAACAATCTGGGTGAAGTAGGTGTGTCACCGTTTGCTGATTTTTATTGCTGTACCACCGCCATGGAAACGTTTGTTTTAGTTGGGCCTGAGCAGCCAAACTAATCCCGCCAACGCAGCTGCCCGGATTACCGGTGCGCCTTGACCTTCGTCTTTTTTTTTTAAACCGTGCTCTTCCGTCAGACAAAAGCCGCCGGCCACCTCACCTGCTGCTGCGATGGCCTGATAAACGATAAACTGCTAAAAAAAAAAAAAAAAAAAACAGAAGGGACAAAAGTCGGATAACCATCGGTGACCAGTTTCATTACACTAAAACGCATTCTCATTGGAACTTCACACTGCAGTAAATGAGGGTTTGAAGTCAAGGTTCAGATTGGCAATTGGGTAATTAACTCATTCACTCCCAAAGACGTTTTTTAAACGTCTTTTCAGACTTGGTCCAGAATTGGCTAGTACTGAATGAGTTAATAAGGAATTCAAGCCTGGGTTATGGTTTCAAATTAGGGTTTGAAGCCAAGGTGAGGGTTTCAAATAAAAAGTTCGGGATTCAAGTTTGAGTTCTAGACCCAAGTTCAGATTTCAAATTAGGGTTGGAAGCCAAGAGCAGGATTTTCAACAAAGATTTGTGCTTTAACGTCACACTAGTGTTTTAGTAAATTCGGGTGTCAAGATGTGACCACTGTTTAAACACAAGCTAGGGTTCCATTTTCAAATAAGGGTTTGAAGCCATGGTTGGCGCTTCCAATTAGGGTTTGTGTCTAGGTTAGGGTTTCAAATAAGAATGGTTGATACCACTTTTTTTCAGACCGATACTAGTCCGAGTATTCATTCTTTGAGTACTCAGTGATGCCATGTTCCTACACCTCTAGTACACAAGTGTCTAACTCCGGTTCCTCAGTGGCGTTCCAAATACTGCCAAGGAGGACTTGATATCAGATTTATTGTTTTTTTAATTAATTTTTATCTTAGGTATCGGTACCTGGTATCAGCAGCCTCCATTAGTACCCGATACCAGTGGCCCCAAACCAATACCTGTTATATCTGATACTTGCCCATCCCTTGAAATTATGGTAATAGGCTGTTTCAAGCATGGGTTAGGGTTTCAAACAACCGAAGACCAGACTTTGGTGGGTGCAGAAAGCCGTCTTCCTTTGCAGGGTTCTTCCTGGTGATTAGGCCGATGTGCTCAGCGTGCAGTCATGTGCCGCCCTCGCGCTCGAGCGACGCTCGCTGAGGATTAGAGGCGGCACGCACGATTGGTCGCAATGAGCTTGCGAAATGGAAGCTGCAAAATGTTTGTCTGGGGTGTACCTGACCGCTCGCTTGAAGTGAACTGGGAAGGCTCCACCACACCTGTCACGAGAAAAGTCTGGGTTTGGGTTGCCCTAACCCGATGCGGGTTTGAAATCAAGGCTAGGAATTTTAAACAAAAAAAAATAGAGCTTCAAATCTGGATTAGGGTTTCAGTTTAGGGTGTGGAAAGGTAAGGGTTTCATATTTGGCTTTTCAGCCAATGTTAGGGTTCTAAATTTCAAATAAGGGTGTCTAATTTGCATTACGGTTTCAAATGAAGGTTTGAGGCCAAGATTATTGCTACCACAAAAAACGGCCTCAGATGAAGGTATCAAATCTGCTTTAGGGTTTCAAATAAAGGTTTGAAGCCAAGGTTAGGGTTTAAAATCAGGATTCAAAGTCAGAGTTCCAATTCAAATTGCGCTTAAAAGCTAAAATTAGGGTTTTAAACAAGGGTTTCAAATGTTATGCTATGTTAAGGTTTCAATGAGGGTTTGAAGTCAAGGCTTAGGTTTTAATTGTGTTTTAAATATTGTTTGGGTTTTAAATTAGGGTTTGCAATCTTGGTTAAGGTTTCAATTTAAGGTGAAAAAAAGATGAGGTTCGGGTTTTAAAAGCATTAGGGTTGAATTAGTCAGCAAAATGCCCCAGTTTTTATGCATCTCATGGGGGCGGCCATTTTGCGACTTCTTGTCCACTGCAAATGACATCACAGTGCCTGAGGGCTCAGGTAACGACTGTCACGGCTCACCTGGTCTCTGGGTTTGGTCATGTGACATTTGCAAGCTGAGCCCCGTGATGTCACCGAAGCCACAGTTTGGGTTTTAAACACAAGCCAAAGCTTCACAAATCGGGTTTGAAGCCGGTGGCTGCCGTCAGCTGGCTAAGTGAGAGCTCGACGAAGTGAACAAGGCTGTGGACTCTTTACATTGAAACTGACAAATGTCTTTGGAATCAAATTAGCCGCATTTAGCGTCACCCATTTCAGTGCACACAATGAGGACTGCGAGGGTGGCGGCCCCTCCTTGCCTGCTTTGCCACCCAACATGGACCTCCCCCAGGGAGTCGCCCAGCTGGAACTGTGTGGCTAATGGACTCATGAGGACATCATGACACGGACTCGCAGCAGCCAGAGAACAATAAGTAGTCACAGGGTAAGGCTTTTACATTAAAGTTTTGGTAAAGGGGGTTAGAATGCAAGGTTTTAGGCCAGCGTTGGATTTCAATTTAGGGTGTTCAGCCTAAGGGGCACAGGATCCCAACCTAACAGGATGTGGGTTTGGGAGCTGGGAGGCCGGGTGTTAAGCCTTGGTTTGAGTCGCAAGCTTAGTAAGGGCTTCAAACAAAGCTTAGGGTTTCAATTTTGGAAAAAAGATTTTCAAATCATGTTCAACCTAGATTTAACTGAATAGACTACAAAAACAAGAGATTTAATCTTCAAACTGATACAGGATTGCCTTCAGCAAATAATCCTGAATTTGGAATTTGAGGATGGAGTCCAAAATGGAGTGGGAAGACGTAGCATTGCTCCTGTGCCACTTGTCAACACCCGAACACTTTAAGCTGTCACGCCTGCGCACGTATTAAAAGATTATGCGTCGCGCATGGCGTCCCACACGCCGCATAAGGGCCTGCTTCTGAAGGGGGTCCTCAGTTCACAACAAGGGTGTGTATGTGTGTGTGTGTGTGTGTGGGCACACAAGAGGCCCTTGTAAGGAGAGAGCAGCATGACACAACTATCCTGTTCCAATCTGGAACAGCAGTAAGACTAGCGGGTTAATTTGACCCGGGACACGTGGAAAATGAGCGTTAGAAACTATGAAAAAAAATTGTGTTTAAAAAAGATCACATCTTCCGATTCGGGTCAACTTGACCTGCTGACTTGGGAAGAAGATAAAAGATCCTTTTGGAACAACAAATGGCATTAGGAGATTCATACAAAATATTGCTCAAAATACAATAATAATTATGACTAGGTATGGGTTGATTCCGTTTTGTTCTCAGGAACAATAATAAGGCTATTGGGTCAGTTTGACCCGGGACATGTTTCATTAAATCGAACATGTCCGAAACCATGACATTCATTTTCATATTTTTATGGCACAAGACACAGCTTCTGTTCCAGGTTAAACTGACAGGGGTAGGGTCTCAAGTTAAGATTTCAAAGTAGGAAGTCAGAGTTAGTTTCAATGTGCATTAAAACCCTAACGGTGGCGAACAAATTAGAATTTGAAATCCTAACCATGTCTTCAAACCCAAACTTTAAATTCCTAACCCTGATCATACAGGTAATACCCTCATTTTAGCCCTTTCAGGGACAGCGGTCACCAGAGTGGACATCTTATTTTGTTTTCAGGTTACAGGGTGCATGAAAAGGGTAAAACCCTACCTTGAAACTCTATCGTCAGAAAGACCTAATTTGACACACTAACCTTTGCTCAAAATCTTAACCCAGATTTGACACACTCATTTTAAACCTTTATTGTGGCTGAACACCCTACTTGGAAAACCTGAAATATTAAAACCGGAATGTGCAAAACTGAGATGGATGTATGCGTTGATAAATAAGCTGCTGAGAGCTATCTTTCTGCACTCGGACACTACCACCACCTTTTAGACACACACACGCACATGCACACACACACACACACACACACACACACACACACACACACACACACACACACACACACACACACACACCCCGAGTCTGCTATTGGCTTGCTGCTCTCAGCACCTGGGGGTCCTCAGCCCAGGAGCCCCTGCAATAATAAAGTGCTAATTCAAAAAGTGCAGTGAGCAGGGACGATGAAAGCTCAGCAAGATCAGCAAACCGAGCAAGACAACAGCGAGACCACCACCATACCGCTCGCTTCTGTGTGGCCTGCGTGTGTTTGTGAGGGTGTAGGAAATACGCTGAACGCCTCCCCAGGCCTGCTCTGTCAGATCGTTAGCACCGTTAGCATTTTTTTTTTTTACAGTACAGTATACAGGCAAGTCCACATTCCGTTGTGCACTTTGCATGCAGTACCACGTTGCACCACAATGTTCCAGGCAGCACTGAGCTCTACTGGAAGAGACGCAGCGGAATTAACTGCAAAAAGAGGCAGAGAAGATCCCCAACTAATCTCCAGTAATTGTCGTTCCCACGCGGCAACGAAAATACAATACCTGTGGGTCTTGGTATATATGTTGCTGGCCAGTGCAGCAGTTGTTTGGAGGTTTATAGTTCCCATAATTCTATGCTAGTACCTTTAGCCCATCGAGGCATTTCACTTTATATATCATATGGTTTGGTTGAACGTTTTGGTGTTGACAGGTATAGAAACAATGTTAATTTCCATTTTGTTGGTGTGTGTTGCTGCTTTATGCGTGTTGAAGTAGCAGTCGTTTGAAGGTTTATAATTGATGCTGGTTTCCTGCATGAAGGCGTTTCGCATTGTCATTAAGCTGGCCAATTTTTGGTGTCTCAACGTACAATGTCTGTAATTCCCTTTTGTTTTATGTACACATTTTTCCAATATACTTCAACGAGGGAGTGACGACTAAACAGCTTGAAGCAAGCACACTTGGATCTAATTTTGAGAATTTAGTTTCTTCATAGCAATGCAACACAATATTCTCCCACTTCTTGGCAGCGAGAGGATACTTTAAAATGTTTTTTAATCACTTTATTTCAGATTCAATGAGTTCAAATCAACTCAATTTTGATAGCTATTTTTTTTTCATGGTCTTCATTTTGCAAATTTTCACCTATCGTGTGTGGCTCTGAAACTTCATTGTAGTTCAGTACATGATTGATGGATGTTCATTACGTGTCATTTGTGGATATGAAACGCAAACCACACGCATAAAAAAAACAAACTTTTTTTACTTCCTATGAATTTGTTGTGCTTTAATAGTGACCTTTTAAAATATTATTTGCTGCTCCTATTCCTTGAAAATGAGTGTGGATCAGTGCACGGTGATTGACAGACGTTCATGACTTGTAGATAGGAAACACACGCGCGCGCGCACACACACACACACGCACACACACACACACAGCTATAGTTAGTATACCATTTCCCGTGTTGGTTGCGTGCGTGACATCAGTGAGCAATGTTTGCTCTTATGGAAATGAAAGCAGGGTTACTGTAACCCTGTTAAAATCTAATGAGATTCTGATTAAATAGAACATCAGTATGACTAATTCCCCAGCCCCCCCGCCCCCCACCCCAGCCCACGAACGCAGGGCGTTATTGATAGGCCGGCGCATAAGTGGTCTCTGCGGGCCGGGTCCTAATGGCCCAATAATGCATTAGAGGGGCCGCGCTTATTGTGCCCCATTGAAAACACCTGCAGGGGGCATCCATCAAGGTGAACTCAGCGGGGGGCCTTCACGAGCCTGTCACCGGTCACCTTTGATCCGCTCTCGGACCCGAAGTCTGACCGGGAGGCAGGCTACCAAAGCTTCCTGGCAGAGACGCCATCCTGAGAGATATAGAAACACGCAGGGATGTCGCAAAAATTGCAGTGAAGACGTCAGCTTTGTTCGGGAGAAAATCAGCATGGAATCAGTTTTAGGATTAGTTGATGTCATGAAATGATGATGTCTCATTTTGGGGATTTTATATATAAATAAATATCTATCGGAATGTATTTCGATTCAGAAAACAGGCTGATATGTATTGCATTACTAAAGAGGCAACAACGTCAACATTTTTTTTCTGAAAAAAACATGATGTTCTATTTTTAATAGCATGATGTAATAAATTCAAATATTCAAAACTATTTCTCTTATCATATAGCAGGATATATTCAAGATACACGCAATAAAATTCATCCTGCATGTCTACAAAGCATTTAGATTTACCCATGTGTATCTGGCACCAAAAGATATTTTTCAGCTCACAAAGAATTTATTCGATATTATTCGTAAATAACTGTCCAAGTCTTCTTCATATACTTGATGGTGAGGATTAATAAGAAAGATAGAACAACTAAGACCTCTCAGCTAGTTTGTTTTTTTTAACAAGGTTGAAACTAGTTTCTAGCAATGTGCGCGCCTTGCTAGCAACTAGTTAACATTTCGTGGGCTGACTGACAATGCGTCTCCTCTTCTTTGGTGGTGAAAAGGTTGAAGAATCTTTTGATCAACATTGTCCTGGTCCGCTGCTTAACCTTGACTTGACCCTTGTGCACTTACCTCAACACCGAGTGAATTTCATTCAAATTGTGGTTGTCAGCGGACGCCGCGTGATGAAAAAAATGATGGCCGGTTGCTGTGAAACAATAAACACATACGTTCATACGCACGCACACGTGTGCAGCGGGTGGCCGCTGGCGTTGAAGAATGAAAACGCAAACCTTTTAAATCTGTCAGTGAACAGCCTGGCCTGAGCAAATACGCTACGCAAATACGCTTTGTACGCGTGCGCGTGTGTGCGCGTGTGTGTGTGTGTTAGCAGCGGCAAGTCAAGGCCAGCAAGGCCTTCTTTGTTGGTCTCAACGTGGAAAAATGACACGTTGTGTATTTAAAACAACAAAGCTTTGTTTTAGATAGCCCACTTAGCTAAAGGCTAACAAACAATCTGCAACACAAATGACGAGCTAACGAGCATAACGTGTACATGTGGTGTTACTGCCTTTTAACTAGCACAATATATGCCACGGAGTATTTACCCACCCTTTTTTTGAGTGACACAGAGGAAGAATTAAAAGCTGCTAAGTGACTTTGTATTTTGGCATCATCAGTTTTAATATCAGGATCATGAGTAGCATCCACGAAGACTTCCCGACAGTGCTCCAGCCCCTCCCCCCGGTCCCCGACAACTTCCCAATGACTAAAATGATGCGATTAGGTTGAAGCTAATGATGGCGGGCATGCTCAGATCCATCTGTGATGTTTTTTTTTTTTGCTTCTGTCCTGGTTCTTTCAGGGGCCTGTCAGCAGCTTCTTGGAAGCGCTTTCACCATCACCACGACAAAGCGTCGTGAGAAACACGAGCGTAGCAAAGCAATACGGTAGAGATATGGTTTCAAATGAGAATATCTCACGTAGTGACAAGAAAAAAAAGTGTGACTACAAGAAAGAAAATAATTTCAACCTCAAAAAAATATATATATATTTTTTTAAAGAATTGAAACTGAACTTCACAAAACAAAGCGATTTCATCACACTGATGATGGGAACAGTGATTATTTCATTTTTTTTTGTGAAAATGTGTATGTATGTATGTATGTATGTCTGTCTACCTTGGTATGTGTAAGATTAGGAATTCAAAGTAGGGTTTTATAAAAGGGTTAGGGTTTCAAAGTAGCAATATAAAGCAGGGTTAAGGCTTCGAAGTAGGATTTTAAACAAAGGATAGGAATTCAAAGTAGGGTTTGCAAGTAGGGTTGTGGTTTAAAAGTAGGGGTTTTAAACCAGGGTTAGGCTTACAAAGTAAGGTTTTAAATTAGGGTTTGAGTTTGGAATTAGGGTTAGGGTTTCATAGTAGAGTTTGCACCCAGAGTTAGGGTTTCAAAGTATGGTTTAAACTAGGATTAGGGTTTCAAAGTGAGCTTTTAACTATGGTTAGGGTTTCAAAATAGGGTTTGGAAAGGGGGTTAGGGTTTCAAAATATGGTTTTAAACTAGGGTTAGGGTTTCAAAGTACTTTTCAACTAGGGTTAAGGTTTCAAAGTAGGGTTTTAAACTGTGATTAAGGTTTCAGAGGATGGTTTTAAACTATGGTTAGGGAAACAAAGTAAGGTTTTAAACTTGGTTTAGGGTTTCAAAATAGGGTGTTAACTATGGTTAGGGTTTCAAAATAGGGTTTGGTAAGGGGGTTAGGGTTTCAAAGTTAGGATTTCACAAGAATTAGGGGTTCAAAATATGGTTTTAAACTAGAGTCATGGTTTCAAAGTATGGTTTGCAACTAGGTGGAGAGTTTCAACCTCGGGTTTTCAACTAGGGTCAGCGTTAGGGTTTAAAAGTATGGTTTGCAACTAGTGTTTTAAAAGTAGCATTTACGACTAGAGTCAGGCTTTCAAAGTAGGGTTTTAAACGGGACAGGGTTTCAAATTAGGGTTTGCAACTAGAGATATGGTTTTAAAGTATGGTTTTAGTCAAAGTAGGGTTTGCAACATGGGTTAGGGTTTCAAAGTAGGGTTTTAAACTCTTGTTAGGGTATTGAAGTTAGGCTTTAAACTTGGCTTGGGGTTTTAAAGTAAGGTATTAAACTATGGTAATAGTTTCAAAGTAGGGTTTTGAACTAGTGTTAAGGTTTCAATGTCTGATTTTAAACTAGTTTTAGGGCTTCAAAGGAGAGTCAATGTTTCAAGGAAGGTTTTTGATGGATATTTCAGGTTTCAGAAAAATGGCTATACTTTGAACAACATTCAGCTGACTGATCAAATAGGCATTTGAGTGACAGGCATTGACCTCTGCTCTTGCGACAAGGTGCTGGATGGACATTGCGGGGGCAGCTGCCATCCTCCAACGCATTACTGTAAAAACGACGCAAATCAAGTTACCGGCAGCGGCCTTTTGTGCTAATATTAGCCGCGTCTTTGTTTGCGGCTACAGCTGCGAGCTTTGTGACGAGTCACGAGATTGAATTTTGTCGTTGTCGGGATAAAGCCGGAATTCATTTATGTGCGCTTTCTAGCACAATGCACTCATCCAATCACACCATGTCACTGGTCTCGTTAATTTCTGCTCAAACCGCGATATTTTTAGTCACGGTTTAATACACCAGATAATATCTGGTCAAAAGAAAAATAAATAAATACATATCAATACTATATAATAATATAACATGACATTATGACAACCAGCTAACCTTCCCCATCCTCCAAAGACCATGAAATTTTTTTTGCGGTGTTTTTCTTGAGACACTGAATTCAATTGTTCACAGTAAAATAAGTTTTTCTTAAGCCTATATCAAACTAAGTTAGTATATTTTAGCCTTTATTCATATATATATATATATATATATATATATATATATATATATATATATATATTTTTTTTTAAATCATTTTGCATGCAGTTCATGAAATTGTGATGCGATACCAAAAGATGTGATGCCCAAATTTATGTTATGCTTGATTTGAGAAGGACTGTGTTCGCAGAATGTCATAATTGCTGTCAAAACACCATTTAAAAAAAAAGTACCAATCTACTTGCTAAGTTAAATCAAAGTAGCTGGCCTCTTCTTGTGTACTAAATTAGTTTTGCTTTTTTTTTCTTTCTTGTTTTCCGAAAAGATAGAAGAAATTACTTGGGTGATTATGCTATTATTTGAACGATGAAACAATACCACAAGTGATACCGTAGACACGATACAAGGCACAATGATACGAAAAGAAATGATACCATACCTTGCAATGGTACAGTGTTTACCATTCATTCATCTTCCGAACCGCTTGATCCTCACTAGGGTCGCGGGGGGTGCTGGAGCCTATCCCAGCTGACTTCGGGCAGTAGGCAGGGGACACCCTGAATCGGCTGCCAGCCAATCGCAGGGCACACAGAGACGAACAACCACGCACGCCCACACTCACACCTTGGGACAATTTAGAGTGTTCAATCCGCCTGCCATGCATGTTTTTCGAATGTGGGAGGAAACCGGAGTACCCGGAGAAAACCCACGCAGGCCCGAGGAGAACATGCAAACTCCACACAGGGAGGCCGGAGCTGGAATTGAACCCGGTACCTCTGCATTGTGAAGTCGATGTGCTAACCACTGGGCTACCGGGCCGCCCACAGTGTTTACCATGCAATATGAAATGATAACATATAATGCAAACTGATAAAGTACAAAACAATCAAGAATACGAGACAATTCCATATGAAGCAAAATGATATCGAAACGAGTCAAGGAGTGCAGGCAGGTTGCTGGAACGGGCGGCTGTGGAGCTCCCCCGTGTAATCACATCAGGATGGAAAAGTTTTACTTATGGCAAACGGAATCGAGTTACAATTGAGCGGCGGGGCGGGAAGCCGATTTGCATCGATCCACATAGTAAAGAGCGGACGCAGTCAGTCTATCTATTCAGCGCGGGAATGAAAGGCCGCTCAGCCTATAGAGCCAGACTGTATAATCCTACGTTAACCAATCAATATCGGCTGAAACCCGGCTTTTCCCGTCCCGCCACTACCGGAATATTCCCTACAACTGGGTCTTTGAGTGTGTGTGTGTGCGTGCGCTGGTCGAGGAGATGAGGGGGGTCGAGGCAATAATCAGAATCAGAATCAGAGCGGAAAACTATTGCTGAAAAAGTGTACGAACCCTGTCATAAATCTTTAAACAACTTAGATTGAAATGCAGATGACGGCAAATCTATGCAGACATACAAAATAATAAAACTCACAGGCATATATTATTTATCCCCTGTGAAGATTGCCTAATGTGAGTGCGGCTCACTGCGGAGCTAAGACCGGCTCTCTGTACTCTTTTTTTTGTTTGTTTTTACATTCTATTTAATTACAATTAACAATATGAAGCACTGTATTATGAAACGATACCATGTAAAGCGATACTATATGATATTAACGCACCTTAAGATGTTAAGCTGCAATGTTTTGTTCTGTCAATGTTGTGAACTATTTCCTGGCCTACATCAATGATGCGAAAATACAAATATTAATTTGATGTTTTATATCGGTTTAAGGAGTCTTTTTTTATGAAGAGAAAAACTCTTACCTCACTCTGACAAAGGCTGAAGTGACACCCGAAACTGTCAGCGAGGTAGGAGTTTTCCTCTTCACTAAAAAAAACAAAACCATCATCTGATAAAAAGAACCCATTTCAACTTATAAGAAGACAAGATGAATGTCCATAACAATACCAGATAAGAAACTATCAAATGACACAAAATGATCAGAAACAACAAAGACAAAATGCACTACAGTACTATCCTTTCTCGTACAGAACGAGACCATATCTTACAAAGTGACATTAAATGGACATATGATGCGATATGAGTAGCTGCAAATACGATCAAAGCGCGACAAGGAAAAAAAAGTGTGAATTTTCAAGAATGTATCAATCAATCCATAAATGTGTTTGTCAACCTCAACGGGAACACGCTGAGTCATCATGTTGTGTTTACTCCGTGGCGTCACGCTGGCAGATGAGCTGTTGCATTGATTATCCAGCAGTCCATCAATTGTCCATATTTACTCCCGCTGTCCAACACGTTACCCCGCAGGGCCGCCAATGCGCTAAACACCCACGCCGGCGACCTCTCAATGCTAAAAACGCACCAACAGCCATCGGTCAGGAGGTCTCGCCGTCCCACTAGAGCTTTGACATTGGCCAATCTGATGACTAAGAAATCCAAATATGAGATTAGCCCCCGGTGACTATCTCGCTCTAAGTGCCTCCCCCACAAACCCTCCGCACACACAAATGGGGCCCTAAGAAGATAATAGCCCTACAATTGGTTTCACAAGGGCGTGGAACGACGGGGCTGTTATTCGATTACAAGCCCCCCGCAGAGAAATGTTGCCTGAGCAAAAGTGCAGATGGGACGACGGACGTATTTGCGTCAGACCAACCAACCGGGAAGATTTTATCAGGAGAAAGAGAGAGAGAGAGAGATGGACAGGGGAGTCACTGTCAATCAAAGATACTTTGGCTAGTACAAACACACACACACACACACACACATGCACACACAGGACACTTTATTAAGCACACCCATATAATCGAAGGAGATGACCACAATGAAAAATAAACCAATAAAAGAAAGACAACAGGGACCATGGCTTTGGTTGATAACAGACAACATGAGATGCCAAATGACTGCAAAGCGGTACTGTACTGTGCAGCGCAATGTGGTGCGACAATGTGCAAAGAGGTGCAACGTGAAGTCCCACGATGCAAAAGAAACCATGTTCTCTCCAGATTTGGAGTAGTGAAGAGCAATGCGATGTCAAGTTGTGAAGTGCGAAGCCGGATAATGTAAAAGCAGGGCGGTGTGGAGCAGTGTGATGTGAAATGTGAAGCGGTGAGGGGTAAAAAAAACAAACATTGAATGCGAGACAATGTCATTTGAAGCGGTGCGGTGTGAAGCGTCGGTGATGTGAAGCAGTGAAATGTGAAGTGGTGAGGTGTAAAAAAATTGATGTGAGACAATGTAATGTGAAGCGGTGCAGTGTGAAGCGTATCGATGTGAAGCATCGCAATGGGAAGCAGTGTGATGTGAAATGGGAAGTGGTGAGGTGTAAAAAAAATTGACGTGAGACGTCATTTGAAGCGGTGCGGTGTGAAGCGTCGCGATGTGAAGCTGTGTAATGTGAAAGGGTGACATGGTAAATTGAAGCGGTGAAGTGTTAAACAGTGCAATATGAAGAAGTGAGGCATGAAGAGGTGAAACGTGAAATGTAAAGTGGCGGCATGTGAAAAATTGATGTGGGTCTATGTAATGTGAAGCGATTACATAGACGTTTCACGTTACATAGACCCAAACTCCTTCACACCGATGTGAAGGAGTTTGATGTGAAATGTGAAGTGGTGAGGTGTAAAAAAAACTTGAAGCAGTGCGGTGTGAAGCGTAGTGACGTGAAGTAGTTTGATGTGAAACGGTGAGGTGTAAAACAGTGCGAAATGAAGAAGTGGAGTGTGAAGAGGTGAAACGTGCAATAGTGCAATGTGAAGAGGCGCCGTGTGAAAATTTGATGTGAGACAACGGAACGTGAAGCACAGTGATGTCAAACAGTTTGATGTGAAGCCGTGATGTGTAGCACAGTGCGATATGAAGAAGTGGGGCGTGAAGGGGTGAAATGTGAAGTGGTGAACCATGCAACAACTTTTTGGGCTTTTTTTTCAAGTCACCAGATTGTTGGCCCACACACGCGCGCGCGCACACACACACACACACACACACACAAATATCTGGCCATCAATCATCCTTTTGGCCGGATGTGGTGCCACAATACATGGATGCTGCCGTGTTTTCTGGCTAAACAAGGCTGTCAATCACGATGGAGGAAAAGCAGAGAATTTTTTTCATTCCGAATAATTTGACCATCTCACATCAGTGAACGAGGCCACCCAATATCACAGACGCTCGTACGGCACAATACGAAAAACAAACGGCCACCTTCAATTTTCTGTTGTTTGGGAAGAAAGAATTCACGCTAACAGGTCAAGCTGACTTTTATAACGAGTCAAATGGGTCAGGAATGAAGGGAAAAGGACAGCGGAATGGCCAACAAACACAATAGTGTCACTTAAAAAAAAAAAACTGTAAAAAAAAAATAGGAAAATAATAATGACTTCAATACTGGGTCAAATTGACCCGCTGATGTAGCATGTAGCAATAATTGAGGTTTTTCAATTGAAATACTGTAAAGTAAAACCTTTTTGACTTTGGAATGTTTAATTATGCAAACGTGTGTCAAAAACCATGAAAACGTTATTTTTCTGTTTTGGGTCCAAATGACCCACAGAAAATTTGTATTGACCAGTTCAGGCCGTAGCCTGCCTCTTGCCCAAAGGCAGTTGGGATGGTCCCAGCATGCATCAGTGGTTCAGAGAATGAATTAAAGTATCAAAGAATATTTTGGAAGTACAAATTAAATAAATGAAGTTTCATACCCCCAAAATACTTTTAACAATCTAAAAAGGGGGTAATAAAAATCACATATTTGTGATGTAATATTCTAAGTGTCAGTATATATATATATTTTTTTTTTGTTTCAAGAAGTTTCACATCCAAAGAAAAATATAGTTGATGCTCTTTCAATCGTCGATAACTTATCAATGGGTCAATTTGACCCAGGCTGCAATTCATGATCCAACCATCAGAAACGGAATAAAAACAACTTTGTTTGAAGAAGATCCACATTCAAAATATTTTGAACTGTTTTACAAGTGTATTTCTTGAACTTTTAAATGGGTCAATTTGACCCACAACCGAACACGAGGCAGACATTTCTCTTACCCGTTGTACATAACAAAATGAGCAGAGCCAGATTGGTTTATGTCATCAAATGGAAGAGTGACTCCCCCTCACACAATGTGACCGTAAACACAATTAGCTATACCTGGCGCACACACACACACACACACACACACACCCACACACACACACACACACACACACACACACACACACACACACACACATACACTTTCGCAATCTCCTCGCTTTCCCAATTAGGCCTCTAATTTGGCTAATGGAGCATAAATGGAGAAAGAGGCTGCTGAAGACCCGAGCTCAGCACAATGTCTCCCCCCCACCACACACACACACACACACTCACATATGCGCGATGCGCGCGTCTCAAATAACACAATACAACACACAGATTCAATTTCATCGACAACAGTATCACAATGCTCATCTTTGAAGCCACATATGAAGATTTTTCAACATAAACCTCACTTGTTTTGCTTTCCCGTTTTGGCAAAGTGAATGGACCATTCTGGAGTGTTTGTAAACATAACAGTGACCTGATTTAACATTGGTGTTTTTTTTTTTTTTAAATAAGCTAAATTATTTATTTAAAATTTGTGTATATAATCAAACCACACACTTAAGTCAACTAGATAAATGCTTACACACAATGTAAAACGGCATAGATGGGGGCTACTGACTGAAACAACTCGAACTGCTGAAGTTGATATTTTAAGATACGGTTAAGAATGAGACTTAAATCATTGCCTGCACAGCTAAACAGCTTTATTGTGACGGACGTTTTACCCTGAAGCAAATATCTACTTTTATTATTGACATGTATGTGTTTTGGGATACACCCCGAACTGCTTGCAGGGCACATACTTTGTACAAGCCTTCACCCACATTCACAGCTATGGATAATTTAGAGGTTTTAATGAAGCTGACGCGTATGGTTTTGGAATCTGGCCTAAAAACACTCACAAGTGTGCGGAGAACATAGAGCTGAGATTCAAACCCACAGCCTGGTGACTGTGAGACATGCGTGCTAACCACTCATCCGCCGTGCTGCGCTCCATTAGTTCCGATAAGAATGTCTTTTTTTTTCCTTTTTAAATCAAATCCACAAAAAAGGTCATTTTTAGAGCATCCCGCAGAGAGTGTGTGTCCTGCTAATGTATACACTCACACACACACGCACAAACTGTGCGTGTGTGTGTGTGATAAGGAGAAGTGTGACGGCGCCATGTTGATCTTCCACTCAACAACGCCGCGCTTGTTCCCACGCTGTCCACATCTTTTTAATGAGTGTGTGTTCTGTGTCAACGTGTCACATTTGTGCGTGCGCGTGTGTGGACAAGCTCATGCGAGTGCGTCGTATGCTGTCCAACAACACACAGGCGGGGAGCAGACTGGCAAAAGTATTCATACTCAGTACTTGAGTAAGGGTACAGATGTTTTGGCAAAAAAAAAAAAAAGACTCAAGTATCGGTCGAAAGTCCGAATTCAACTCTTTCATTTGACAGTGAGTCAAGATTACAGACTCTGAAATGCACGAACGTGCAAAATTAAATGGTAGAAATAACTTTTAACTGTGAATTATATACATGGTGATTTGGTCAGATGACATGGTACAGAGAATGTTTTAATTTTTTTATTAACTATGAAGATGAAAAATAACTGCAACACATTTTCAAAAATAATTAAAATAAATAAATTATATATATATATATATATATATATATATATATATATATATATATATATATAAAATTCAATTTATGGATGGCTGTGGTGCATTCTGGTGGTA
This sequence comes from Hippocampus kuda, assembly GCA_901007745.1. Lineage (NCBI taxonomy): Eukaryota > Metazoa > Chordata > Actinopteri > Syngnathiformes > Syngnathidae > Hippocampus > Hippocampus kuda. The sequence goes on from CAAKHF010007666.1 coordinate 50,277, forward strand.
TCTGTGAACAAAATTCAGACAAAAATTGAAAGTAGATTTTT